>JXSR01S005930.1:13500-37282 GCA_000969725.1 Ophiothrix spiculata
AGAGACTGTCGTCACACATGGTGATTCCTTATAGTACAAAGGAGTACATTTATCAGTGAGCACCGGAATTTTGTCTCGATAATCGTTGTTTCTAAGGTTTTTGAGTAAACATGACATTCAGCCGAGCGAGACGTTTTTAGGGACTGTAGCCTTAAAGCATATTAGACATGTTCTTAAAATATTTTTACAGTGATTTACAAAATACTAGTATTTCGATATATCGGGTATTATCGATGATTCCGTCACTTATCGTAAGTTTGTTGACACAATGCATATAAATATAGTTTCACACATAGCACTTAAACCATGTTTTATCATCAGACAGAGCTTACAAGGGTCGTAGGGTTAATTTTGAACTCTCAAAACACCTATTCTTAAATTTCCAAAACTGAAACTGAACCCATACTCCTCACTGAAAAGAGTATAAAACCAACTCAAGGACCCTTTCCAGATCGTCACTCTGATCCCTGTCCAAATTCTCCTCTGTCTGTTTGGTTTCTTTCGTTACCCTACACATATGAGTCAATAACTGGCTTTACCAAAAGACCAAATGTGTTCATGGGTTAAATTGCAAAAGTGCGTTTATGCAAAAAGAGTAATTGTCTTCCCTACGTGTATATCTTTCAGCGATGTCTGCTTATACGCGATTCATTGACAATACTAGAGTCCCTCAGACGTCTACAGATTATGGAAATCAATTGGCAGCAAAAACAGAAACGCAGAGCTGCTGGACAAAATTGCATCGTTAACCCATCGTAAGACCACAACCCATCGTTAGCTACGACCACCTCGTGACCGCACGCAGCGTTAACAAACGTGACAAAGGTTTAGATTTTTGTAATGTGTAATTCATATACTAATACCTTACGATGCGGTGAACACTTACGAAGGGTTTTCACGTCTTTGTGAAGTGTAGTTGTAGTTACGACCTGAACCCTTCGTTAGCTACGATGCATCGTAATGTTAATGAAATCGACCCCAGGAATCCTTTGTTCCTCAAGTCTACAAAGTGTCTATGGCCTTTTTTATTAGCGCTCGTAACGTCGCCATTTTGAAAGCAACAAATTCCTGTTTTTTAAGTAAAATAAGCTAGGGACATTATTAAAGTGCATGACACGATAAACATGGATAACATTGCTCGGCTGAAGAAAAAATATAAACTTAACTATTGAACAGCTATAGTTGCAAACACAAAGATTTACGATATGTTGCAATACGTTTGACAGGTCTGTGTATAAAGTAAAAACACTTAACTTTGTTTGATTTGAAAGATGAATAATAGGTTGGTTACAAACCATAGTTAGCAAGGTTTCATGAATATGGGTCATGGGGTTTAAAAGTATAGAAAATTAATCAACACATTGAAAAAAACTTGTTATAGTATTATGCTGCGCATAGTCATTAGGCCTATATTAGTTTAGAATATCTGGCTTAAAGGAATACGATTTGAGTTTCTCTCCAATATATTATTTTCTTCAGTCTGATTCAATTTGGTTTTGGTTTCGTTCATTGAATTCAGTCATAATCAAAATCGTGATCATAATGATTGATTTAAGATTTATTTCCGTCTACGATCTAGGCGTTGATCACTGAACTTGTACATTATCACAATTATGTCATAAGTAAGTATATTTTACTTGACACAGACATTCTGTATTTTGTTTGTCATGAATAATTGATTAGAAAATGACAGCAATAGATGCCATAAGGGCCATGATGTAAGATACTTTGCGAGTGAATTAATATGGTTTATAAAATATCCGGTGTGAGTTTAATATGGTTTATAAAAAACGATGTGAGTTTAATATGGTTTATAATATAAACGATGTGATTTTGATATGATTTTTAATAAAAACCGATGTAAAATTGATATGGTTTAAGATATAACCGATGAGAGTTTGATATGGTTTATGATAAAACCGATGTGAGTTTGATATGGTTTATGATACCCAATGTGAGTTTGATATGGTTTATGATAAAACCGATGTGACCGATGTGAGTTTGATATGGTTTATGATAAAACCGATGTGAGTTTGATATGGTTTATGATAAAACCGATGTGAGTTTGATATGGTTTATGATACCCAATGTGAGTTTGATATGGTTTATGATAAAACCGATGTGAGTTTGATATAGTTTATGATAACCGATGTGAGTTTGATATGGTGGCATATCATTAGGTGGGTATGCTAAAAAGGTGGTGTTGTTACATTTGTTCATGGGTTCTCTAACTTAATTTGATGTAAATTCACTACTCCTTGGCCTATGGACTTGTTTAATGGCTCATTTGAAAGCTAACACTTTCTTCTATTTGTGGTAGTAATTTAGTCTTTATGGGTTACATAATTTAAGAGAGACAATGGTTTGAACTTGGCAGTACAAGGGTGGTGGTGCCTAAGGATGCGGTGCCTACGGATGCGGTAGATAGCCAAATTGAGACAATATCACCATTTTGGAAGGTTTGACTATGCTGGAACATTCACAAATGGATTCTGTGACCTCAAATACATACAGATAGTTACCAACATGGCTAAAATTTGGTATATAATTACAGTAATTGGCAAATATATCATTTTTAGACCTTCCTCAGACCCCCTCCCCCCATGATCAGTTTTTTGGGCAGCACCTTCTCATTTTTTGTCCGATTTTGACAAATTTGGTGTCAAAATGTTCAGGGGATCAAGCTGCATCAAATAAGAATTACGACAGAATGATTTGATACATCACCATTTTCTCTCCTTGTATAGCCCGCCTCTAATTAATTGAAGGTCATTAACACCAAGACCCTAAGGTGTCTGTTTCAAGCTTAATGCATCAAAGTAACTATTAAAGTGTTTATAACATATCCTGAACAAATGAACTGTTTACCATTAATCATTCCAATTTATGACTTGCTTTAGTAAAAACAGGCAATTTTGAGGAAACCGTGTTTGAAAATTACAGTTTGCATTGCCGTCTATGGAGTAATTAACCATTAATTAGCTCATTATGACAAAACAAAAGTGATATTTGGCTAAATAGTTACTTGAATTGAAAGAGATCAATAATATAACATCATATCAAAAAATGTTTTTTTTTGACCATTTTGACCATGTAACACATTTTTGACCCACCTCATGAAATGCCACCATATGGTTTATGATAAAAGCGATGTGAGTTTGATATGGTTTATGATAAAACCGATGTGAATTTGATATGGCTTATGATAAAACTGATATGGATTTGATATGGTTTATAATAAAGCCAATGTGATTTTGCTATGGTTTATTATAAAACCATTGCGAGTTTGATATGGTTTTAACCGATGTGAGTTTGATATGGTTTATGATAAAATCGATGTGAATTTGATATGGTTTATGATAAAATTGATGTGAGTTTGATATGGTATATGATAAAACCGATATGAGTTTAATATGGTTTACGATAAATTGATGTGAGTTTGATATAGTTTATAATAAAATTGATGTGAGTTTGATATGGTTTATGATAAAACCGATGTAAGTTTGATATGGTTTACGATAAAATTGATGTGAGTTTGATATGGTTTACAATAAAGCCTATGTAAGTTTGATATGTTTGATATAGTCTGTAAAATCTAATATTTCACAAACTGATACGAAAATTCATCGAACCGTATGCAGCTAAATCCTTAAATCAAAGAATAAACACTTGAATTTCACTTATGAAGCTATATGAACAAATTAAATCGGCTGGTGAAATGAGGTGCAGGGTTGTGACTTTTTGACAAAATTTTTCCATCATCAATGGCAATACTCCATATGTTTTTCAAGAACGGCGCCATTCTACCAATAGATACAATACTGCACTTTTATGGAACAAATCTTTCCACATTTTGTGGTGTGTACTTAAGACTCCAGCCAATATTTTGGGTTTAGGGTTAGGTTTTATGGTTAAGAACAATTTAGGATTATAATTAGATTTGGAGTTGCTCTCTAAATTCGTTAGATTAAAATATATAGAGGACAAATCTGAATTTAGATTAAAAATCACAATCTAATAGATTTAAAATTTAATCTAATCGATTACAATTTATAAACCAAATTTAATTTTGTCCTCCAGGACAATCTATTTAGATTATTTTTTTTAATCTAAAAAATTTAGAGAGTGTGCTTCAGTGTTAGGTTGTAGCTTATGGTCGACTTTTTGCTTAGATTTAAAGGTGTTTTTTTTTCAATCTTGATACATCAAAATAGAGAATAATCCCCATTTGTGCCGACATTTTCAAATTTCTTAGTACATTTGACTGAGAGACAAACGTTTCTTTTTCTAAATGTGTGCTATATAATAATGCCTTAAAATACAGTAACATAACAGACGCACCAGTAAAATGAAGTGTCCAGAGAAACCAGTCTACAAATGGATAAGTTCAAGTCTCATGTACACGTACATCATGACCTTCATGGCTTTCGACACAATTTGGTGTAAATTTGTGCGAACTTGTGCCTCTAGAACTCATTCAAGTGAGTAAAATTTATTGTTTGAACGTAGAATGTATTTGCCAGATATCAAACATCAGACAATGGCAATCACGCGGGTCAATGTTTCTGATTGAGTATCTCGGTTTTGTTCCCTTGTCATATATTTTCTTTTTACCTATATTTGATTATTGAATTGAACTAGGGGAAGTGCATTACTTTATTTACAATCATAGCAAGATTTTGCCGTACATCATGTGATAATCGTGGTGCTGAATAAAAAAGTGTTCGCCATTCGAATTTGAAAATATTGATATGGATCAACTCGTGAAAGGATATTTTTTGGTCTTCATAATTAATTTATATAGTGTGTTGTTTTCTCGTTCTCATGTGAAAGCCCAGTCTGCAGTAGACTTTGTTGTCGACAATACGGAAAGGGTAATTGGTGAATCAGTAACATTCCAGTGCACGTCTGAAGGTTTTGATTTAAATCAGGACCTACTTGAAATTCGACTCAACAGAGATCTGATCCTGCAATACGTAAATGGCGTTTCCATGTTCTCCAATGAACGTTCAGAGATGTACTATACAATGCAAGAAATTCCTGCTACCAATCAAAAATCTGGAATCTCATTGACAATAAATGAGATAAATGTAATTGATGAAGGTGATTATATATGCACTATCACGACTTTGAACCAAGGAATGTCAATGACGTTAACGTCGGAGCCAATTCACCTCGTTACACATGTCCAACATTATGCCAGTCCTGGATGCTTTGTGGGAAACAATGACCATGGTATGACATTTTCTAATGGTCAATTGACCATAAGACGCTCAGGAATTAATGTAACGTTGATATGCATTGATCAATCTGGAGATGATGATTTATATGTTCATGTCGGATGGGTAGCATCTGACGACAGAGTAACACAACCCAGGACTCTTGGTAATCAAAGTTTTACATTTGTCTCATCCAAAAACGATAATGGGGTTGAATTTACCTGTTATTCGTCCAGTTCTTTAATTGCAAATGTTGTCTATCAATGCAAAATCACTGTATTCACCTCCGATGATTTCAGGATAACTTCTACTGCTCCAAACAGAATTGCAACGACTGAGACGGTTCCTAAAACTGCCACTCGAGTTCAAACTACAACAATCCCACTTCAAACAATCACGAGAGCAACACCACGTAACACATTAACGACAACACTAAATACAATATCCAGCCCTGATCCATCTACCAAACTGGCCACAGACACAAGTGCAATAAAAACAGCAACCGTTAAATCTGTGCCTAAAATAACTACAGCAGCAGCAACAACAACGCCTAGTTCTTCAACAACTAAAGGTCCCGTTGATCTGCCTCTTGCATTGATCGTTGGAGCTAGCGGAATAGCAGCGTTGCTAATTCTGATATGCTTTGTCATTCTCATATGTACCTGCGTTACAAATGAACCTAAACGACGCCATAGGCGATACAACAACGCTGACAATGTGCATCTTGTAACTCGAAGACCTAATGGGGTCATAGACAATCGTACTGACGATGTCTTTGTTTCGGATATTGCTCTTTCTCCTCATAATAAACGTCCGCTATCAAGACTTGTGTATCAAAATGGTAACGCAGATCATATGGACGCAGGGGTAGAGTCCATGCCAATTTCTGATTCTTCCACTACAAGATTTCCACCTGGAATGAATTACGCCAACAGTGATGAGGCAAGGATCGCTCCACAACCTTCACATAATGATTTCGAGGACTCTCATTCGTACAGAGATGGCAGTATCCGTGATTCGGTCGCAAATACAGGTACTTTAGACTCAGTCTACTCACAAAGTAGCAGGGCTCGACATTATCAAAATATGAATGATAACAGATCACATGATCAAATGAACTATCCATCGGACACATTGCATTCTTTATCGGAGCCACCGATATATGCCGATGTTAATAAGAAGAAAAAGAGGAACGCAGCTTCAGTGGGTTCGGGCACCTCAAGCTTGCCAACATATGCAGCTGTAAATAAAAGTCGTAATGGAAGTGCTAAAAATCAGAACAGAAATTCACCTGGTGTGGCTGTCAACAATCAACCGATAAGAAGTGTGCAGCATGCCGATATTGAGTTCTCCAGACCTTCATCTGTTAAAGGGAGACAGCCTCCGTCATCAGTAATGTACTAGGCATCTTTGAAATACCTTAAAATGCGTTAGAAAACTTCTACTAGCAAATTAATATATTAGTATAATTTCTAGATGTTCTTTCTGCTGTGCTCCTTTATTTAATGTGCAATTCTACATAATTTCCTAAGTCACATGACATAATTTCTTCAACATATTCCATGTGATTCAAAAATGTGTTCATTTCAACAAACCAGATGACGTCATCTGAACTGTGTCAAGGAATTTGTTTATGGGAGATTATGGACTGTATGGTTGAGAATTCTGTTTAGCTTTGAGCAATGGTGCAAATATCTGCCCTTGGTGATTCGCATACCTGTCAAGTCTCCCGATTTAGGCGGGAGTCTCTATAGGTGGTCCTCCCGACCTCCCGATCAGATAGCCATTTCTCCCACTTTGAAAAAAAATCTCCGCGGTCTCCTGCTAGCGTGTATTACAGACAGTGAGAACGCTATTTTGTTGAGAAATTGAAAATGAGATTGTCATGAGTCGTCTGTGCGCTTGTGAGTCCTTTTTTGTTTTATTATTATTATTATTTTTATTTTTGCTTGTCATTTTTCAAAAGGTTAGACATTTTTTAAACAGTTACGTCAAAACATTTTGGGTGTACCTTTTGTCAGTTGTCCGTAAATATTTCTCGAAAATATTTTCTCGCCCGCAACAAAATTTGGAAATGTTGACAGGTATGCATTCGTGGAGATGATGTGTAATAATTTGTTACAACATAACTGCATTTTTCTTTGGTGGCTGGGCCAAATTTGGCTCTGTTTTAAAATGGCAGTGTAAAATGTTTTCTGAACAGACTTTTTTTGAAGCATTTATCAAACACTTCGTACAAAGAGTATTTTCCAAATGATGTTACTTTTCCATTCTATACCAGTCCTCCTTTGTGTAAATCGTAAGTATTAACAGTTGTTGCAGGATGTATTCTGTTATCGTTTAAGAAATATTTTATGAACACAACTCTTATAACATCACTTTAGTTGTTACCATTTGCAAAGCAAACCAGGAATATATATGGCCTATATAAGAAGCAAAATATTACACAAGAAATGGCATTTTATCCAATGACTATATATGATATAACCTTGAATTTTAAAAACATATTTCGTATATCTGTGTCTGATTCAGCTATAGATAGAAATACAAGCTATTCCTATATTATGATTTTTGGAGCGTGTGATTTTTTGCTTCTTAACATGTTAACAATGAATCTACATGTAGTCTCAAACAAAATCCCGACCATTCATTATGAGACACTCTTAGTCACAGTGCAGTCACTGATGTGTGTGAATTAGGTTTGCCAGTCCAAATTTGAAAAAAGGTCCGTCAGTCCGAAAATAGGGTTCACAAGACCGATTTTTTTAAAGTCCGGTAGTCCGAAATTATAAAATGGTGCGTTATTCCATAATTAAAAACTTGAAGATCCGCCAGACCTACGATTTACCAGTCATCCAAAAATGAAATGAGTCCTAAAATGAAACTTAAAAGGGTCGCCTTTCCGAAAAAAAAGGCTTGCTAGTCCGAAAACATTTGGGGTTGCTAATCAACATACTTATTCATTTAGCGAGCCCTATTTTATTTTCGGATTGACTTAGCTCATTTCATTTCGGACAAACAAGCTTTTTTTTTGGTGTGGCAAATCTAAGGATTAACGAACCTTTTTAATTTCGGACTAGCGGACATTTTATTTTCGGACCAGAAAATCCTATTTCATATTCAGACTAACGAACCTTCGGACTGGCGAACCTTCTGACTGGCGAGCGGTAATCGATTGTATTTCATCCCGAAACTACTAAATCGATAAAGGTCTTGCGCCATATACTGGGTTACCTGAAAAGGTGGAGCCGTTTCATTTGAAACGTAACATAAACTTTTAAGCACTGTCTTTTGAGAATCCATTCATTTGCATTGCTCATTTTGGTCTTGAATAAAAGCCCATTTATTCATATTTACTCCGGGGGGGGGGGGGTAACTGATATTTGTGTCTGGGAAATCACCCGAATTTAGCAGGTTCTGAAGGTGATCCTATATATGTGAGACCAAAAATTGGCCAAAATGAGTGAAATGATATACTAGTACCCTATCTGAAACCCCAAATCTATCAAATCTGTTATGTTCGAATGGATGCCCTATCAGAGACCATACCTGTTTAAATGAATATCTGAGACTGTACGCAAATGTGACGAAATAATTATTACAAGATTATAGGTAAAATGTAATTGTACACCCTTTGAACACGTTTAAAAAGTGGTTCTAGGTATTTGAAACACTTTTCTTGGCAATTTAAGGCACCATTGTCATTATTTTAACAATTTTTCGAGTTTGATGCCCTATCAGGGACTAAAAGACAAATTTTACACCCTATTTGAGACTAGCAGTGTACCGGGTCAATTTTTGATACCCTACACCCTATGTGAGACTAGCAGTGTACCGGGTCAATTTTTGATACCCTATATAGCAAGTCTCGAGACCTGTCCAGGTCTCACCTTTTTGGTAATGTGGGTGGTTACCCGGTCAGAATACTCGGTTCCCCCGGGCTTTACTCACGCAAAGTTTGGTTTAGAAATAATCAGTAATTTTATTTTAATTAAGGCTGGTATCGACAAGCCTTTTGTCGACAATGTCGTCGACAAAACCAATTTCATTCGTTGTCGACATGCCTGTATTATATATGTGTCGACAAACTCGACGCAAATAAAATAAAATAAAATTGAATTGAATTAAATTAAATGAAATAAAGTCGAAGAAAAAAAGTAATGAAATTTACCCTGATATTTTACTCCGTCTTGGGATAAGACTTTTAATCACATTTTCATTTATAACATTCTATTGCAGCATCGCCACATTGATTTCAATAAAGAGGGTGACGAATTAAACGGAGTGCCACAAGTTGTAATTTCAAACCTCTTGACTGCATTGACAAAACTTATTGTCGACAATGTCGCTCGATTTCGGGTCTTTGTCGTCAATGCAAATGCTTGCCGATACCAGCCCTAGTTTTATAGTGTTTCTTTTTGCTAAAGAGAGACCAAACCAACTTTTTAGGTTCCATATATGACCCTCAAACACAATTCGGATGCTACAAAAAATAAAAACTGACCTACAGCGAGATATCCAAGTTGGCCGCCAAAATGCACGCCAAATATTTTCATTATAATGGCCTAAAAGTATCTTATAAAACACTTTATGTTCATTTTGTTATTGGAAAATAGTTTCTAGAGCTGTATGGTTACAACAAGATCATTTGCCTCATTATTGTATTATAAGCTTGTATCAAAATCAAAATGGCCGCCAAAAATGTTTTTATTTGCAAAATGGGTTAGAGGCAGAGTCAAATGTTCAAGATATTCGATGGAAAATGGCTTTGAGGGTAACAATAGCTGCATTTCTTCTATAATAAAGGTGTTAGCCAAATGGCCGCCAAAATACAATTTTAGGCACAAAAAAGATTGGTTAAAGTGACTCAAACGATATCAAAAACACCAAGGCCCGTATTCCAGAAAGATGTTTAGCTAAACCACGGTTTAACTGAACATCAACTGTCCAGAAATGATACGCACCGTTGCAGCTTTCAAGCATAACAGTTCAATGAGCCGTGCTGTTGACGCGAATTAAAACCGTGGTTTAGCTAAACACCTTTCTGGAATACAGGCCCATGAGTTCACAATACGATGGAAAATGGCTTTGAGGGTAACAACAGCTGCATTTCGTCTCAAATAGGGGTGTTTGCATGTTTGAAATTCAATGTGAAGTCAATTCTGAGATCCAAAATGGTCGCCAAAATATTATCAATGGAACATGGCTTTGAGGGTAAAAATAAAATTATTTCTTACCAAATTAGAGTGTTAACATGTTTCAAATCCAATATAAAGCCTGTATTTTGATCCAAATGGTCGCCAAAATACGTTTTTAAATACAAAAAAGGGTTAGAGGTACTTTGAAATAAATTTAGTAGCAAAAATACTGAATGTTCAAAATAATTGATGGAAAATGCCTTTGTGGGTAACAATAGAAGCATTTCTTCCCAAATAAGGGAGTATGTTTTAAATCTAATTTGGAGCCTGTTTTGAAATCCAAAACGGCCGCCAAATTACGTGCAAAAATGGGTTTGACGTAAGCTTATCTTACTTTCAAAATAACGCTCAATTTTAATCAGTTATGAAAATATGATGTTTTTAAGAAATGTAACTCCACTTTTTGTGCTTTTTATGAGCTTCTATTTTTTAGCTTGCATAGTGAAACTTCTTCTTTTTTCTTCTTCTTGATAGCAATAAGCAATGTTGCTCTTGTTGCCAGTCTCCATGGTCTTGTTACATTTTTTAATCTTTAAGGATTAATTTTTTTTTTTTCAACTTTCAAAAGTAGTTTAAATCTTTTATTTTAACAGGAACTATGTACCAATATTTAATGTCGTGGGCAGAGTAAACGTTCAGGAATAGTTATACATTATTTCCACTTCATATAACATCTATACAATGCCATGTTTACAATTATATAGAGTTGTTTAAGGTGTCTGGGTTTGATTTCAGGTATTGTTAGTCGGTTTGTTTATTGGATCACACATCATAAACTGCAATTTAGAATTCCACTTGTTAATTTAATTTATTTCCGTGTGGAAAAACATTTTTAAATGTTCAATTTACTTTTTTTTTTTGCTTTTTAAATTGGCCACCACAAGATTGTATTATGGAAGTTCAGATTCTTAATACATTGGCTTAGGTTGAATTTGTAATAAATTGCCATTTAAAAGAAACAAAATTTACAAAATCTTACTTGACAAATCTTACCTCATAGACGTGACCTGTTTACTGAAGGCGTTAACGATTACTGGTATCTAACAAAGCATATGTGACCCGTCGTATCTAAAGGTACCCAAAATCAAAATCAGTGAGAATGCTCCTTCTTTGGGAGACCAAAAAATTATGTAGTGTGCTTTCTACACAATCTCAGTATGCACTCTAATTACGAAAAATATAGCGAATGAGGTTGGGATTTGGGTCTATATTTCATTTCTTGTATTTAAAAACATACTGGCCATAATGAGTTATCAAGTTAATGTATAGGCCTATAGGTGTTTCTGGTCAAATGTCCAAAGATTCAAAACCGAAATGTAAAAACGGTAATTCAAATGTCAAATAGGGAACACTGAAAAAAAATAAGGGGTGTAGCTTGACATCTTTGAAAATACTGGCAATAATGATACTCAATAAGTGTCAGAAGACACCTCCTGGAGAGTCATTTTCCCCATTTCGATATCTTCTGAGAAATCATGTGACACCTCTATGGTGTAACTACACGTTTTGAGAATGCAAAGGTGTCAAAATACGGGTGTCACATTACACATTCCACCCAAAGGGTGACGTTCGAATTTCTTCACGCTATACTTCTAAACCCAACACCCCAAAGTTGTCATTAGTTCGTCGGATATGACACTCCTGGCATGTATACTCATGACACCATTAACTTTCTTTCGGTCATCTGTGAAGTTGGCTACTGCCACGCCGCTGTCTTGTTGGTAAGTTTATTGCATTCTTTAAGGCATTTGTTCAAAATATTTCATATTGAGGTAACAGGCTTATTAACTTGTAACTGTGCATGTATGAGTCTATTGTGTGTGATCTATCGATCATTCATTGTAAGTAAGGTAAGCTTTATCATGTTGTCTTGAAAAATGAATGTGGGATCATATAGGCCTATGTATGTATGTATGTGGTAAAGCTTCCCGTGTACAATCTACCATACGTCGATGAGAAGACTATAAGCGGAAGTAAATGTTATTTCATGGGTTCATCATGGGCTTGAGTGTATGAATGACTGTGGCACAAATATGAAATATTTTGAACAAATTCCATAAAGAATGCAATAAACTTACCAACAAGACAAAGGAGGGCTTTGATGGACGACCCATGCAGGCACAAATGTGTCAATAATAAATTGACACCCTAAAGGCGTCTCCTTAACAACTCTGAAGGTGTCATCAGACACCATTAAAATGGGTTTTCAGGCGAACATCCAAAGGTGTCAAGATCAAATTGACACCCTTAAGGTATCACCTTTACACCTCTGAAGGTGTCATTGGACACCCTTAAAAATGGGTCCTCAGGCGAACATCCAAAGGTGTCAAGAGTTAATCGACACCCTCTAGGTGTCATGGCTCACCTTAAAGGTGTCAACCTTTTTCAGTGAATGCAAACATCAAAACATTGGATATAAATATATCAATGTGGCCAGTACAACCCTACAATGTAAATAATAACCTGTGAATTTAACAGTACTTTACTGGCAGCAATTCTGCCAACAAAATATCGTAAAAATTCCCCAGTTTACTGTATTTTTTGATCTGAACCAAAACACCTAAAATGTAGGCTATTAAATACCTATTGCAAAGTTTGGGAACGTGTAAAATAAAAAAAAACGCACTTTCATTCACCATTTGTTCGCAAAGCTTGTCCTAGAGTTGAGACCGTCCTTTTACGGTGTGTACTGTAAAATTCAAGCTACCTCTGTTCTGTTCTCGACAAACTTGCCTAATCATAACGCGAGCAGGTTCAGTAAATAATGTACAGCAGTAACATAATTAAAGCAGTTAGTAAAAAATATATGAGGAATAAAAGTTAGCAAAGTTCAATTCGTAATCATAAAAATTAATGAACATGATACTCTACGCAAATACACAAAATAGAAAACAAAAAAGCCACTGGGTTTTCGGTGAACTTTTTGGATTGAATCAGTTAAGGCTACAGTCCCTAAATCGCCCCGCTCGGCTGAAAGTCATTTTTACTGCAAGTTTTTACCTACTTAAACACATCAGAATATTACGATTTTTGGCGTACTCATGAAATAGAGTCTTGAATTTATACTTTCAACTTTACTAGTGATTTCACGTCCATTATCAAGGTCAAAATGATGTCAATAGACTACTTCGAAAAATTGACGTCTTTTCCGCCGAAACCTCACAATTTTATGATGTTCGAACATTCGGCTGTTTTCAAATTTTGACAGATTGTAGGCTTGATACTTCTTATTGAATTACAAATATTTTTTTATAATATGTTGTGTTGATTTTGAATGATAAATGTAACAAACCCGCCAGAAAAACCAGACGTGAATTACGACTCTGAGTTCGCCCTCTAGAGCTGTGAATTGCCTGTTTTTAGTATCTACATTATCTACATTTTGTCTGATATACGCATTCGCATAATTTACTTACAACTTGAGCATTCCAATGAGGCAAAAAATGCTATTTGTATGTAAATAAAAGAAAAACACGGCATTCTAATGTTTATGTTTTAGATTTTAGATTGGTAGATCCTTCGCTTCGTAATGCATGACTAACCCCTGCCATAATCCATGGTTCGAGTCCCCGCAAATGCAGTGGAAACTATTTATCTTTTCGTGATTAAAAAATAGTTAGGATTCACCTTTTCCTTAGCAGATGGATTCCCTTTACCCTTAAATGTTCAAACCATGGTTTATTAAGGTAATGTATATGTGCCCCGTCATATCTAAAGGTACCTTAATACCGGCATAGTATACGAGATACGGGCCGTTGAAGCTGAGCATAGTCAAAAATCGCGTCCAAGGTCGAATTTCTAATTTTATCGCAAACGTTACCTTTGGAGAGTATATAATCACATCAATCAGGTTCCAAAATCCAAAACATTGGAAAAAGGTGTAAATATCCAAGATCAAAATCCCCTCTCCATCCAAGATTTTATAGAAAATCGTGGATTAAAGGTTCTAATAATCAATTAATGTAATCAATCAATAATTAATTTATTGATATTTTTTAAAGAAACAAAGTTAATGAATTTACTGGTATGACTTACTCAACATGTGTGCAAAATGTGGTGATGATACGACTTTGGTAACTACCCGTTGCTATGGAGATTCAGTGAAGCACTATTTATGTGCAGAACAAAATAGGTAAATTTGAGTACACAAACTTTAAACACGATTTTCTCAGAACTACCTTTTTCCGACTCAGCCATAGGCCGTTCAGAGATTTGACTATAACTTCGCAACCGAACATCCTAAAAACAAAAGGAAGGTGTCATTTTAAAGCTTGAAGTCTCAGCTTTAAGATTAGACCAAACAATTGATTTTGATTTTGCCACCCTTAAGGTACCATTTGATATGACGGGTCACATTATTTATAACCATGATATAATTTATAATCAGCGAAGGAACAATGGCAATGTGTTTGCAATAGACTATAGTAATTTTTTTAAGCCAGGGCACCTCATTAAAAGTTATGGGTCTTTCCACTCATGGTAAGAGGTAAAACGATTTGCATTCATACAACCAATAGAATTGGAGTTTTGAGAAAGGCCATATAGTAAAACATTATGGTATTCGTTATCTGATTGGAAGCAAAAGCTTGGAAGGTGTTTGTTATCATTTGGTTACTACTTAAAACGCATTTCTGCATTGTTTCTTCGCTGATTATAAATGATATCAGTCTTATAAAATAACATTACCTCAACGGAGCATGGTTTGAACATTTAAATATCCATATATTTTTGTGACGATGAAATAGTTGCAAAAAAAGAAGAGCACGCATAACACATTGAAAATTTTCGTTTGGCCTATTGGATCACGTTACATTGATTCGCGTATCAATTCTTTTCAAATCCTCCGAACCATATAAAAGTCTTTCATGCTCATTACTATGTTAACAGCTTTGGAGATAATATACCAATGAACTTTGCTGTACAAGTAGTCAAGTTAGTTGCCCCACAGTAAATACATAGGCCTATTATAAACCAAACTTTACATTAACGCAATGCATGCAGGGATTGTACTAATTGCTTAGAGGATCCTTGTCCTTATCTAATCAAAAATATGCTCTACCTGTGTCATTATGCAAGTGGTGCCCGGACTTTAAAAAATTACTATAGTAGTAATAAATAATTGATAACAAACATGTTCAAAGCTTTTGCGTCCAATCAGATAACGAATACCATAATATTTTGCTATTATGGCCTTTCTCCACCCTTCAATTCTATTGGTTGTATGAATGCAAATCCTTTTACCTCTTATCATTAATGGAAAGACCAAAAACTTGTAATTGGGTGCCCTGGTTTAACCAAATCTTCTATAATAAACAATACTGTATTTTGTTTTGTGTTATGGCCTTGCGTCACAAATAGGTCCTTCAAATATCATGGATTTGTTACATATTACCCTAAAAAATGGTAGAAAACATGCATTTTTGCTAAAACTTCTTTACGTATTTGGGAAAGTTTGGTATCATATGAAAGGTCTATTTATACTCTAGGTATGTACAAAAAGTGAACTTCTCATGATTTTAATTAATGAAGTTATACTTGAAAAAGCAATTAGGGAACACGATGGATCGGGTGGAGGCGGCGACGGTGGAGGCGGCGCGCATAGGAATACATGCAAAAGTGTACAAAAGTTATGATTTATAAACACATGTATCATTAAAAATAAAAATGCTGGGATCATAATTTTTTGAATATACTTCAATAAGATATGTATAATGCTAAAGCATGTATTGAATAGTGACATGTCATCCAAATTTTGTTGTTTCTTGATGGTTTATATGTGGGTAATTTTCTCTATACATTACTGTACAAAACATGCATTTACACTCGAAAACTTTAAAACGACATATCTTTTGACCGAGTCGACGTAGATGGTAAAAGGTATACATTTTTCAAAAGGAAATTTGTCGAGGAATCCAATTATGTGATTGATTTTTAGGTAGTGTATACATGAAAAATCTTTTGACCGAAAATTGTCCCAAAAATTAATGAGTCGTTTCATAGATTTTGACCATCCTCAATATTTTGACCACAATGAAATTGGTCACCAAATGAATTATTTTATGGAAGGCTATCATTATATCCTTAATGTTTTTGTCATCTGGATACACCTTTCCACAACAAAATCTCATTGTGCCAAGTTGGTTGACCAAAATGCACTTTTATTTTATTTTGCACCCTGTATACCCATCCCTAAAAATTAGACTTATTCAGGTAAAATTGAAATCCTCGGAAAGTAAGCTTTCCAGCAATATCTATCTTTGTATGTTTTAAGTGTATATATTCAGAGTTACGATCCGTTGAATACAAATTGGCATGGTTTTACCAATGTTTTTGTGTGAAACAAAAAATATGACCAGTTCATGACTTACGTCCACATGCAAGACTTTACATTTGACATGATCTCAATGCTGCCTGCATAGCTCAGCGGTAGATCCCTCGCTTCGTAATGCATGACTAACCCCTGCCATAATCCATTGTTCGAGTCCCCGCAAATGCAGTGGAAAATATTTATCTTTTCATTATTAAAAAATAGTTAGGATTCACATTTTCCTTGGCAGATGTATTCCCTTTACCCTTAAAACAATGTGAATTTGGTTCGTAAATGATCAGAATGTAGCTTTTCTTTCATTTTATTGATTTAGTATAAGTCATTGTAATATTTTAAAAACTGGCAATTTTAGTGGTTGCGGAAGTAAGTACAACTACCTTAGTTGACATTATTACCTTACAGCATAACGTCCCGTGCCGTGCTGTGTTGTTTATTAACCCTCTACCAGGCCCGTATTCAACTGAGGGGGTGCGGTGCCCCCCCCCCCCCCCCCGAAAAAAATGAGCATGTATAAAAAGTCCACAGAAATTTCCGAAATGTTCACCAAAAGAACTCGCAAGTATGCAAAACATCTTCATAAAGCTCGTTTTGTTTTGTTTGTTTGTTTGTTTGTTTCTTTTTTTGTTATTTTTTTTGTTTGCTTGTTACTTTTTCAAAACCACTGAAATTAGATAAAAGTCGACCAAAATATTTTCATTATGAAACGCGGCCACACATAACTTATTTTGGGCTTTAGCTATATTGCCATACCTATTTTGTATCCCTACATATAGGCAGAGTGACATTGCCGTACAATATAGAGTAAGCTTACCAACACCAGTGATAAAGTTAACTTTGGTCATATTTTGACTGTAATAACAATTCAACATTTGAGAAATATTTATTTCTTTTTTATGGTAGCTATGATGTCAACATTGACATTTTCATATACATATAAAACTTACTACTGTATTCGGGATGCCTTTTATACTTCGTTTAAAGATGTAATATATTTCTGTTTCCAAAAAGCATACAGGGTGTTCCAATAAAAATGCATCACTTTTGTTTTTGATCATATTTCAGAAACCAATGGAAAAAATCATAATGTTTTTATAATAATAATAATAATAATAATTAGTAGGCCTATAGTTTATTCTTTCATCGGTAAAATTTTGAGCAAAATCTGTCGAGCCGTTCTTGGAAAAGAAGCATTTTGTAAGAAGACTCAATTTCACTCCATTCCAATGGGGTATTTACCACAGTAACTCATGTTTATCATGTTAATAAAGCACATCTTTGGTTACTATTGATCGATTATTTTAAACATGCAAAGCAGACACTAAAAGATCACAAAATGTGGCATAGACACGAAACCATGATGTTGATATCTTTTCCAGCACTGAAAGTGGCACTGTAATTCAATGTGTAGGGTTGATGTATTACAGCATTAAATAAAAAGAAAAAGCAAAAGCAAAAACTAGTTCACGGTTTCTCAAGAAAGCTTTAAACCAAGGCAGAGGTTTCATTTAATGGAAAGTCTATTATAGAAATTTTATGTATATCTTTTAAGTTTTTAGGGTTTTTTTTCATGAAAAAGAAATCTTTATGACTATCTCTCCCTCTACAAGTGTTAAAAATATAACAGTGTCAACATATTAAAGTCAAAAATGTCTGTTAGTCCATGATAGATCACGTTGGATAATTTTGGAACAGTTTTTAGTAAATTTCAAGCAACTCTGCCTTTCACATGTCCACAATCAGTTTTCAAGCACTTATCATCGTATTCCTGGTCCAATGCGACATAATTAATCCCGGATGATGAAGGGAGTCAAATTTTAATCAGGTTTATTCAAATTCTAGATTTTCTGTTGTTGTTACTATTGTTGGTGTTTTGTTGTAAATGTGTTTATCCATGAATAACATGAGTTTTCCATTTAGAGCAGGCATGTCAGATCGATGATACTTGCAACTATGAATTACTGTGGTAAATCCCATTGGAATGGGATAAAATCGAGTCTTCTTACAAAATTCTAGTTTTCTCAAGAACGGCACGATTAATTTTGCTCAAAATTTCACAGATGAAAGAATAAACTATTTCTTATTATTATTATGAATAAATTATAATGTTTGTCAATTGGTTTCTGAGATATGATCAAAAACAAAAGTGATGCATTTTTATTGGGACACACTCTACATTTATTGTCTTGCCGCTCTCCCTTCTACCTGAGCTCCTCTCCCAGCTCTTCTTGTCATTCTTGTGTGACGGACGTTTCCTATAGCAATCTATTGTGAAAGTCATTCAAATCTACTGGTGGAATGCCTGCATACACCTTTGACTTAAAAAAAAACCCGCAAAAAATCATTTTTTGAAATATTGCCAAAAGTAGGTAAACAAATGTCATATTTTGTCAACAATGGTGTCAAGAGTTTGTTTCTCCTGCTCTATCTCTATTTTTGTTACTTTCCCAGTTGTTTTTATTGTTTGTGTCCTTATTTTGAAAAAAAAACACGTTTATTTTTGAAAAATCGAAAATGTTGAAAAGTTTATATTTTTTATTTTGCTTAACATGTACAAGGATTAAACAACGCTTAGACCATACATCAGAGCTGTGGTAATTACATAAAATATTGCACTGAATTTCACTTGGTTATGAGAGAAATCAAAGCAAAACCGACCTTGAAACACACTCCTTTAAACACAAAATATTGTCGGTTCGAAGCAGTTTTGTAGTCCTCGAGGCCAGGCCTTGGCCTCGAGGAGTCCTTAAGGACATTTTTTGAAGTCCTGGACATGAAGTCCTTGGTCCTCGGACATGAAGTCCTTGGCCTTGGCCTTGGCCTCGGACCTCTAAGTCCTTGGTCCTCGGTGCCGAGGACTGCCGAGGACAGGCAAAATTGCTTGTTTTTATTGAAAAATATTAATTCAAAATTTAAAAAAATTATAATTAGGTAAAACTTTGCAAAGAAGATATTCACAACATCTTTGAATGCACTATAACATTTTAATGACTGATGCCAATCATATCAAATGTCAGAGGACTAATCTGTTGCCATGCCTATGTGCCACACGCGATATCCAACAGAGTCTTGCGGAACTGATTTTTAGTCAAAAATAGGGTCAATATAACTGATTTTTTTCCAAATCGTGTCTCAGGAACTGCTTTTTCCCCATAAAAACAACTATTGGAGCTGAACATTTACAGTTTGGAGTATACTTTTCCTTGTAAATTGGAGGAAAATCAGAGTCTTTGGAACTGAATTATTCTTGAAATAGGCATCTTGAACGTGGTACATAATCGTACCATCCATCATTGAAAGTGACCCCGGGTTGCCATATCTTCCCCTGTACAAAAGAACAATGTGGGGTGTGCTTGAATGTGTCTCAACTAAACTTGCACACCTCATGACCAACCTCCAGCTGTGGCCAAAGGGTTCCAGTCAAGGTCAAAAGGTCATTTATATACAAGATTAAACCCAAAAATGTTCAAAAAGTTTATCCATCTCCTTCTAAGTCATTTCAAAGTCAATGCCATAACTCAAGAACCCTTTACCTCACGTGGACCAAACCTTGCCCAGGAATAGCCATTTGTTCAAGGTCAAAAGTTTATTAGCCAAGGTCATATGGCCATTTTCAAGGTGAAACCTTAAATTTTCAAAAAGTTCATCCATGTCATCCAGATCATTTTAAGGTCACTGCTGAAAGTCATTACATTGATCAAACTTTAACCATGAATATCCTTTTGCTCAAGGTCAGTCATGGTCAAAATGTCATTTTACGTCAAATATACCATATCGATCATTGGCATAATCCCACCGTTGATGGGGTAAATCCACAGAACCGGACGGGGAATCGGAACTCAGAACGAGGCCAAGTATGATAAACACACTACTTGCTCTCGCTCTGAGTTCCGTTCCCGTCCGATTTAGCCCTGTTTACAGTGCCATGTCCAACATCCACTTAGTGTCCAACATCCCAGGCATCGCGCTTCGCGCGATGCCTGGGCTCGTTGCTGGGTCCGTGGGAGGGGCAATCAGGGGAACGATACCAGTTCTAGTCCGATTGTGTGGATTTACCCTATCAACGGCGGGAGTAGGTCAATTATCGATATGGTCTATACCAAGCTGATGGAGCATGAGTGTGTTTTTAGTTGCATTTTAAAAGTCCTTGGTCCTTGGCCTTGGCCTCGGAGACACAAGTCCTTGGCCTCGGACACCTAGTCCTTGGCCTCGGACACTAAGTCCTTGGCCTTGGCCTCGGACACCAAGTCCTTGGCCTTGGCCTTGGCCTCGGACACCAAGTCCTTGGCCTTGGCCTTGGCCTCGGACACCAGGTCCTCGACTACAACACTGGTTCGAAGTGATGCCAAATCACTGCTCTTGTAAGCTTACCAACACCAGTGATGTAGTGAACTTTGGTCATATTGTGACTTTGAAATTTGCACTCAGTCAAGGAAATGTTTGATGTTTGAGTGTGCCTGCACTTGTGTTTTCAAACACCAATTACATCAATTGAACATTTTGATTAAATTGCTTTATTGTTACTGTAGCTATACGTTAACCATAATATTTGATATTATTATGCCTTTGCCTATTTTTAATTAAATAATGAGCAATAATTGCAAATTAGTATGTTTTAGACAGGCTGTATTGAAATTTAAGTTGTATCCCATTTCTGTTCACAACTTACAGTTCCGTTTTATCGAAATGTATTGCGAAAAATAAAAACTGTTTCATCGAAAGTAATGTCTTTTTTCCAAGTCTTAAATATTGTTTTCTTTGGACGGGTTAAAAAACTACTTTCAGTTATTTCGAAAGTATTTTATTTACAGTGTTTTATTTACTTCCAACATAAACAAGATATAGAACTACTTTAAATGTTTGCATTATAAATCCCTATAATTCCATCCAGATAATGCAGTATTACCTCATGTTGCAAGTAGGCAAAGAAGGATCGCCTGAGATTTCTCTCAACATGGGAATATAACCGGCTCTTCCGCAGTCTCAGTCTTTCCCACATCCGCTATATAGCAAACCACAAATTCAAGTTGTAGGTAAAAGTATGAGTAAGAAACTACCCTTTCGGATTTGCCCAGGTCTCTTCCATATAAAATGTCATTCAATCTCAATTTGTTGCTTATAATTTTAAGCGCATATAGCGACAAAGCAGATATGAGCATGCCTTTTGCTTAATTTTAGACTAAGATCAACAGTTACGCATAGTCATAAGAAACTATTCACGTGCTATGTTGACGTCTTGTAAAAATCAAAATCAGAATTTTCATAATTTACAATATCCTGCACCATACATGACGGGATTTACAAGTGAATCAGTACATTCTCAATTTCTTGTCAAAATACAGTCTCCAGATATGACTGGTTATACCTTAATCTGAACTTTGCGTTAGCCTTGTGCTATTTCAGCAAGCTTCTATTTTTGACAACTTCGACTGAAGTTTTACCTCAGCTGAGGACACGAACATTTTTAAGTGATTGCAAAGTCATCCCGTGGCGTGTTCTAACGATCGATCAAACGTCTCTGTTAGTTCACGTTCAGAAGACATCAAGATGGCGCATGCAGTGCTGAGAGAGTTGTCACAAGCTTTTCTGGAATGTGGAATATGCTCCGGCAACTTCAAGGAGCCCCGAGATCTTGATTGTCGACATACCTTCTGCTGGCAATGTCTCACATTCTTATTTGAAGATCAGCCAAGGGATGCTACGACGATAGCGTGCCCAACATGCTCAAAGGCTACACAGGTACCAGAGGGTGGAATCAGAGCCTTACCTAGAAACCCGATCTTAGAAACTCTCTTGGAGAAGATCACCTTACAAAAAGAGAAATTACTCCGGAATGCTTGCCCTCGTCACGAAGGAAGAGATTTGGAATTATATTGCAGCCATTGCGAAATTGCCATCTGTCACGTCTGTGCAATTGAGAACCACCCTAAACCGCAACATGATTATCTACCCTTGAATGCCGTGATTAAAGAACACCGAGAACTTTGTAGTGAACGTTTAAGGGACATTGCGGATGAAATTGTACGAGATGAGAGAAATCTCAAGACAGCAAGGCGAAAAAGTTCTGTGTTACGAGAACAAAAGGATGCAGTTGAAGCCGAGATTCATAAGGCAGCGGAAGACATGATGCAAGCCATTAAGATCAGAGAACAAGAACTAGGCGAAGAATTGGACTGTGTGTTAGAAACTCGCGAAGAGGAACTCCATATCTACTGCAAAGCTTTAGAAAAGAAATTGAATGATGATAAAAGAGTCATGGAAGATCTACGCAAAATATTGGAACGAGGAGAAGATACAGAACTTGTCAAGAAATACAGCGAATTACGAAAGAAAAAAGGTCCTAAAATTCCATCGGCTCCAGAAGGTTTGCGATTTGTCGCTTTTAAGCCCGACGAAGAAAAGATTATTAAAGATAATTTGGGATGTTTAAGAGAAATTATGATTCCTTGGCATGAACCGATTGAGATGACAAATGGACATGAAAACTCACAGCAGCCAGTTCAACAGAAAGAAAATAAAGGGAAGAAAGACAAATCTGAAAAAGAAGGAAGTGAAAAGAAGAACAGTAAACATGAGAAGCATTCTGATGGGACTAAAAGTAAAGAAAAGAAGGTAAGGGGTGCATGGAACTAAGTAGAAAAAGACACATCATAATTGTAAAATAAACAGACCTTTAGTATAATAATTCAACCATAAATCATATGATTCAAAATTTAAAATACATCTGAATTTGCATATTTTAATTAATTTTGATATCGATTAACATAATTGAACCATTCAACAAAACAAACATGATAAATGGATATGATATCGTCATACACATTTAGCCAAGTATTACGTTTCTGAGTGAAGGGTCAATGCGACTTACAAACCGGAAGTGTCAGAAATTGACTTAATTTGACATCGGTTGATTGATTGATTCAGTTTTGTTATCTTTTCCTATTTGCTTTATCGCTTCCTAACGCTTTTTAGTTAAAATCATTTAAGCAAGATAATTTTATTTAGTTTTCTATTTTTAATATTTTTCTTTTATGGTTTCA
>JXSR01S005931.1:54183-66190 GCA_000969725.1 Ophiothrix spiculata
TTGAAGGATTGAATTGTGTGTAAAAAAAGAAAGGAGTGGTTGATCACCCTGTGATGTAATTTAATATTTGGGCGGCAGTTGCTGTGGGGTATGTAATTTTCATCTACTTTGATTGATTGAAATCTGATCATTACAAGATGTGAAGTTCGTAGGTGCAGGGTTAAATTCAGAATGTTTTCCCTTATACTTTTTATTTTGAATAAAATGCTCTATACATTTCTACTGCTAAAGAAGATATATCTGTCAACAGAGTAGATTGATGTCAGTAGCTAAAGTTTATTTATTGATGGCAGTTTAGCCTGTCAGCTGTATTGTCAACTTTCACCTATCTACTGCTGATAGCACTCTACTATATCAGCTACCAAAAATAGGTAAAAATACATATTTGCTTCCAAAATTCTTATTTCTGATACATGTTATTTGTCCTCATTTCTAATATGTTTTTAGATTCTGAAAAGTAAAATAGTTCAACATTTTGTATACTTATATGTGATACAAATCACCGAACATTGTGAATTTCCCCCAAAATGTAATATGTGAGCCACGGCAGCAAGTGGATGCAGTTGTCAACAGTGGTAGGGAAGATTAAAATTTTAGGGGGGACGTCTAATTTTGTTTTAGTCAAAAATGGTCGGAGGAAAATCATGATATTTTATAATGCGCGTGTAGGGCGCGAAACAAAAATCTGTCAAATCAGCTAATTTAACCTACAAATCGTTAATAAATATTGAAATTTGCACAAAAATGGCAAATTTTTACTGAAAATTGATTCATGCTTTTTGATTTTTCATATTTCAATTGTCAAAACAAAGGGAAAATTTCAATTTCCTTTCCTTTTTTCTTTCTTTATTTTTTGAAGGGTTCTGTCCCCCCCCCCTTGTGAAATTTAGGGGGGGGGGACATGTCCACCCATCCATGTCCCCCCCTGCTTCCGCCGCCTATGGTTGTCAACTCCTACATGTTGCTCATTGTAACATACTTTGATATATTACAATATGAGTTGCATGTAGGAGCCGACAACTTCATCTTTTTGCCATTGCGGCACACATGTGTTAGCCTCAAAGGATGACCCTGTAATCATTGACAAAAAACTAAATTCATTTCTGTTTTTGTTTTTATTTTCTGCAGATAAAGTGCAATTACCTGGGTTTCCTTGACAACGGGTGTATACAGTAGGAGATTGCTGGTGCTTCCACTATACGAATAGATCTATATTTCGTTTATTTTGAACATTTTATTTTCTTTGGTATCTTCAATATCTACTGAGACTATGAGGAGATTTTCTTTAATTCTTGTATAAGTTTGGATCAGGATTGAGATTGACAGTATGCAGTATGCTAATTTCCTAGATAGGAGACTTCAACAATGGCATTTCATCAAGAGTTCAGGACCAGAAAGGATCATCAAAGAATAAAAGGATGTTAGCCCTGTGACAAACATGTTTAAGGGGAGCGATAGGGAGCAATGGAGCAAATTTGCACCAAGTAATTGTTAAAAATGCTCCAGGTTCACCAATAAATTTATATAAATTAAAGACCTGGAGCAATTTTATGGTAATTTTCTGTGAAATTGCTCCAGGTTCTAGAATCCTTAGAATCTTTAAAAAAAGCTTGCCCTTTTAAAAATTTGATCTTTGTCTAAATAATCTTGAAGTATGCAGCAAGCAATCAGACTCTGTTACGAGATCCATAGCATATCCCTTGTATTTTACAACATTTGGAACTGGTGGTTTTGTATTGTGTAAGAGACTGGTAATGTAGGATTGATAATAAGACCAAATCACTGCGTATGAATATTTGTACATGATTCGTTCATGACCTTGGTATTGTTTTGGGTTAATTTAATTTTGTTGCCACCAAATTGATAATCAGAATATTCATGAAGATTTGGTACTTTGTTATTATTTGAAAAATACAGACTAATTTATTTCCTGTATGGTCATATTGGTTTTTGTGCATAAATCGGCTGCTTGTTGCATACTTCAAGGTTTATAGAGTATACTATGTTAGCATCGGTCCTCAAGAAGTCATCAGGTTTAGAAGTCAACTCAACACTGAATCTTGATGCTGCAAATACAGAGCACAATGAATTTTTGTTGTTTTTTTGGTCAACTTCAAGGTGAATCATCAACCTTTTTATAAAATAATTATAGGAGAAATGTGAGTTAGAGATGAATATATGTTTGATGCCCAAGACCAACAGTGAATACAAACGCTTGAGGAGGGTAGATTCAAGGCACCCATTTATGCTTGTATTAATTAATAGAACTAAAGCAGCAATGTAGAACACAAAGATATTTTCTGTGTTTGCATTTACAGAAAATTCTCTACATGTAATGGCTTTGACCAATGTATACAGTACTTTAATTTAGATCAAGATATCGGAAAATAGAGGATTTTTTTCAAGATTTAAGAGGCAGCAGTACTAGACATGTTCATAGTCCGTCTAGCCAATGGACCTCCATGCGAATGGGTCGCTAGTTTCTCTGGCGAGAGCCAGTAGTGTATTTATCATACTTGGCCTCGTTCTGAGTTCTGATTCCCCGTCCGGTTCTGTGGATTTACCCCATCAACGGCGGGAGTATGTCAATTATAGATATGGTCTATACAATGGCTTGTTCTACCACAAATCTAACAGAGTACTCAACAACAGAATAAAAGTCATAATCCTCATTTGCAATGATGGGACTTCTCAATATCACCATTTCCCAATTAATGATCCATTTAGAGAATTAGAGTCTACCGTTTTCATCATTGCAGCATTGCTCGATGTCTATCGATATGCAGTCTGAAGATTTTATGTGTGCAAAGGCTGCATGTAGATAGATTTTGAGTAATGTGTCAGTGATGAAACTGCTGGACTCTCTCTGAATGTTAATCATAATTGGGGAAGATGAATTTCTTTATCGACTGGCTAGTACAAAAATACCAACGTCAAGTCCCTGAAAATTCTAGGAAGAACATACTAAACTGTAGACATTCAATCCTGTTTTTTTTGTTATAGATATAGCTACATTTGTATACTGTAAATGTGAGGGTTTTATTTTCAAAAACATGATATCTGTTGTCAGCCATTCCAGAGCTGACTTTCTTGCATATTTTACAATAATAAGTATAAGATGTTTCAAAATATGTAATTCTGTGTATTAAGAATTAATGTCCCTAAATTTATTTTGAACCTCTAGGACTTCAACAAGATTTTTCTAATTATGCACAATTGAAATGCAAAATCTTTGTATAAAATCTCTTCCACTGTACAATACTTTAGGGATTGCTTTTAAACTCAACCGACAGTTGACTGCCCACTCGCCCTGATCTGGCCAATGGGAATTGTTCTTAACAGTAGCAGCTGTCCAGAACCGTCAGTTACAGGCGATCAGCCGCCGGTTAAGTTTTAAAGTGGCACCTTACTATCAGTTTTCAATTCCAGGCCCAAATTGTGTTTTACAAAATGACTTAAAACATTTCAAATAAAGTTCATCTTATTTTCGAAAAGTAGTAAGTTGCTTATAACCACTAATGTTGCTTCAATACTCGTGTAGTTTTGCAGCTTTGTAGCTGCGTGACGTATATTTTTTGCAAAAACTTGCTGCTTCCGGTTGTAGCGGCAAAGCTGCATGTCGCTGAGTTAATCGATATCAGTAAAATTTTGTCGCAAGACAAGATTTTTTCGAGTTGAAATGAATTCAGCTTTCAGAACGACATGAAGCGGCAAATTGTGCAAAGCGACAAAACTGCAAAGCTACAAAAGTGTGAAAGGAACCAAGCGACAGAGCTACAAAGCTGCAAAGGGACAATAAGTATGAAAGCAGCATTAGTACAATCTTGCATTGTATATTGTCTTAACTTTTTACTAACCCCCTAATTTTCCTATTATTTGTTTTTTGAACACATTTTTACAAGTTAACCAAAGTTTGGAAAATTGAGGTCGACTCATCAATGCCATGCAGCAAGCAAACAATATTTTGGACCAACAAATCTCAATATCTGTCAATATTGGGGGGCGGGGGTTATATAGATCTGGCTACGCCACTGCACTGATGTTAAGTGAATTGAATAACTAGGCCTATATCCTGGGAGATGACATTATGTATGATTATCTTGGCAAAAATTATGTGGATAAAAAGAACCTTACATTTTACTTTGAAAGGGAATAAGCTTCAACATGTTGGGAATCATTCAAAATTGTCTGTAGACAATTCTCATTATATTTCCTTGCCTTATTACTTCCTTTGAAAATCATTTTTCACTTAATTCCCAAGATTGTCTCAAAACTTCAATATATTATTATTGTTTCAAATAAATTTCAGACATGAAAATTCAGAGCTTTGCGTACCAGAATTGCGTGTGTGCATTTATGCAAATACGCAATGCTTTCCAGATATGTGTGATGTACTGTGAATTACTGATTGGAAATGGTGTTGCATGGATTCCGATGTCTTGTCTTATGCTTGTAACAACTTGTGGATACGCGGTGGCTGCATTGAGATTGTCAGTCCATGTTCAAGATTTATTTGAAACAATAATAAGAATTTTATGGACATGTAGATATTTTGGAATTACAATTAACATTATGTTTTTCCAAGAAAAGAAACTGTATCGACTAAAAGAAGATTTCAGGACCTTCCCATCTTGCTTTGCTTCCACTAATGGGATTTTTGTACAGGAAATTGCTTCAAACTTTAGTAATGAGACTACTCTAAATTATTATCTAGTGTTGTAATCTTGCACTTTGTGCAAAATTCATCACTAAAACTTGAAACAATTTCCTGCACAAAAATCCCATAGGCAGAAATGCATGATGGGATGGTCCCAATATCTTCTTTAGTATCCAGCGATTGGTCTTGTAAACGTACATTGCCATACCACTATTTTCAAATCACTGACCTTACCAGTGGTTAAAATATTTTTATGATTCTTTGGTAATAAAGTATGATGATTTGTCTAACTTGGTACATGTATCTGTTAATTTTATGGGATTGCCAGGAGGACAAATTACCAATAGTTTAATTGGGCAAGTGGATAGGGTACCAACATTTCTTTATAATGAAAACTGCCTCAATAAGCCAAAATTGAGTTGAAAACTGCCAAAATGTTTTATTCATTGTAGTTAGATATTTGATGTGATCTAGGAATTCCATTATTTAATGAACTTGGACGTACAACTCTCTGTCTGTTACATTATGTGTCTTCACAATGTTATGCGACTCAGTGGAGACTTCAAAATTTAAGTAAAATAGGTTTTACCATGAGGTGGGTGCTACCCATAGATTTACAGAGGAGATACCGGACTTTGTTTTTCCAGCCCATGAACAAACAATTCCTCAGGGTCGTACAAATCAGGGTGAGGGGAGCACTTACGCCCTCTGGCTCGAAATAGCGGGTCGCTAGTTAGACAAAAATCATAATATCTGGGTTATAATTTTACTAATTTATACTCATTTGAAAAAAAACCTACTGTTCCAGCTAAGGATTAGTGTCTCATTTAGGTATTCAAACATGCTACAGAGTTGTTCATCGCTAATCAACAACGATGCATCCATGCGTCTGCGTATTTTTTTATCGCGCGAGGGTGGCTTTAGCCACCCGAGTGTGATAAAAATACGCCGACGCTTCGGATGCAGAGTTGTTGATTAGCGATGAACAACTCAGTAGTATGTTTGAATACCTTTCAACAACGAAAATCTTCCTGAAAACGTATAATTAAATTCAAAATGTTTTCAATTTAACAGATACTCATCTCAATAAAAATACTTTGAAGAATCTGAAACAAAATGCTAGTTTTTAATTGATTGTTGCTTTGTCGTTTTCAACTGTTCCCAAGCGCCAGTCCTTGTACGTACTCAAATTCCCGGCGCGCGATGAACAGTGCGCCGATTTATGTGCACTGCGTAAACGCACCTCCGTGTACGCTGTACCGTGCGTGACGCGCTTATTTGAATATCAACTGTGGATTCATCACAAATCAACAACGGTACGCTCCTGTAGTAAGAGATACGGTGAGTTGTTGAATGTTTGTTTGAATAACCTTATAATCTGCTCAGTACCAAATAACATACATTGGAAAGAAATAAGAATTTGGTATGATATTGGGATGCTTAACGTGTTTGCCCCTCTTGCTTACATGCCTTCATTTGTCCCTGCAATTCCATAGGAACCAAAGCATGATGGACAGCATGCACACAATATCCTTTATCTGTAATTATGTCATACTTTGAAATTAATGTGAATAGTAAATACCAAAAATGTTGTAATGTTGTTATCATGGAAGTCATTAAATTTCGTACAAAATAAATCCGTGATGTACTTATGTCGTGAGCATGTGCGACTACGCTACAATACGGAAAACGAACTTCGCGCTCCTTAACATGTTGTTCAACTTCGCTTTGTGTGAAAGTCCTTTTGGCATTGGTTGCGCTCAGATGTTAATATGTAAGAAATTTAGTGACTTCAACTTGAAAAAAATGTACTGTTCTACTATAAAAAAACAATTATTTTTTATAAATGCTTAGGGGCGGCTTCAAAACTCAACCGGTGGTTGTCTGCTGGCTCTGGGCAGTTGTCTATTGTTTACTCCGGTTGAACCGCCCAGAACCGACAGGCAACCCCCGGTTGAGTTTTGAAGTGACCCCTTAAAATACTCTAAGAGTGATTTCATTTTCAATGCTTGTTTTTGTGGTATATCTTGTAATTCAAAATTGTAGCAAAATGCATGAAATGCATGTTAACAACTTAAATATATTTTGCATGTTGATTTTTTCCTATGTCAAGTTTTCAATAGAATACAGATAGCCTATAGAATGAATAATAAGTGAAATTACATTGTATATTATTGGTAAAACCTTGATAATTAGGTTTCAGATATTAAAATACTCTGTTAACTTTAAAACTTTTTGTGTGGATACTTTCTGCAAATTGTGTTCATCATCACAGAGTTACGGACTAATGAAATTTGATTATTTGAACAATAACACATTTTTTTTGTAATCGGTGATAATTTATGTCCTTGCGTACAAAGATTTATACTGAAATTTTAATAATTTCTCTATTTGTCTGAAACATTGGCATTTTTTTCCAGAAGAACAAAAACTGGTGCAGTCAAAGACTAACCAAGTTAGTGCCAGACTAAGCCATCTCTTTGTTCTAGACATAATTACAATGTTCTAAAACAGACAAATCAATCAAATAAAAGTTTCAGTATATATCTTTAAACAAGAACATAACATTATCACTAGATTTTTTCACAAAATTTGATCCCTTGGGAAAAAACAGAACAAAAAAATAATTTTGTTTGAATATGTGATAGTGTAAAAGATAAATATTAACATTTCTATAACTTTATTGGTTACTCTGATTTTTGAATATTTTGTATTTTTACTAGAAGAAGAACAGAAGTTGGCTTAGTTAGTCCTTAGTTAGTCCTGGACTAATCCAGTTTTTGTTCCAAAATTTAAATGCAATATTCTGTAAGAGACAAATACAATCAAACACTATAAAAGTTTCAATATATATCTTTAAAAAGAACACGGATTATCAGTGAATTTCTCCCAAAATGTGTTATTTTTAAAAGGATCGAAATTCATTTAGTATGGTGTAAGTCCACTGTTCTTATGGAACGGGCTGTACAGTAAAGTCTAGGCTAACATTAGTTTCATACTTTATTTAGTTATGGTCTATTGAAAGTGGACTTAAAAACCAAGAGACTAAAATTACTTTACACCAGGACTACTTTAGTCCTGTTTTGCGTATACGGACCTAAAATATTGGGCAAAAATCAACAAGACTACCAATTTTCAGCTTATCTTATTAATCAAAAGATATAAGTTGATTAACATCCAGGAAAAGCTTTTAAATTATTTTATGCTCATTCCAGTGAAAATGAAACTTTTTTTGATTTCAAGCAAAAAATCATTTTTTTTTTATTTGACCAGATAAGCAGGTTTTTCAGTCATACGTTTGTTACTTGGTACATGAAAAGTATTTTCTAATCAGAAATTGTAAAGTTTTTCTATCCGTGCATGAATAAGCACATGTTTTAATTCAAAAATGTCACAAACGTTACACTAAAATGTCACAAACGTTACCAAACAAAATATTGCATTATAGGAAATCCTGACGATACAATTTTCTACTACTTTTATGAAATATTTGTAAATATGTTGTCCATCATCTGTGAAAAGCGCAATAAAAAAATCGCTATCATGTCAGAGAAGTTTTACTTTGAAGTCATTTGGAGCAAAAAAACATTTCTTTGCGATGTCACAAACGTTACCGAATGTTACATGAACTTTATTCAGTATTTTGGCAATTATTTTAATCTTTAAACACCTACATAATTTAATCCCACCAGTGAGCACCATTATCAACAACAAACTCATGGATATAATGTTTATGCTAGGTTCTGTGACCAGCAATTTTTCGGTCACAAACGTTACTTTGGAATCGCCCTTTATTAGTTTTCAAGTTATGATATCCTATACCCTAAAAAAAAACCATGCAGAAGCATATGCTATCTGCTTTCAGTCTGTCCTGTAATTGTCGTAATTAAGATGTCACCACTGACAGTTTAGTAAATGCATGTACTATTATGTCATGATGATATAATGGATTAAGTATTGCGTTAGATCAACACAGAATGATTAGCTGAAACATAGAGTAGATGATTGCTGTGTCAAAGGTTTCGAATCTATACTAAAGAAAGAAAGAAAGAGTCCTTTAGGCTGATAGCTAAGGATAACCCAAGAAAGCCTCTAGTGAAGCTTATTTCCATTGGGGTTCTAGATCTATCTTTAATATTCAGTTTTAGTGCAGGAGGAAAACCGGAGGACCCGGAGAAAAACCTGCGGAAGCGAGCATGGACTGAAAACCAAATGCACATACAGCGCCGGGATCGGGAATCGAACCCGGGACTCCATTGGTGCAAAGCGAGGGAAATACCGCTGCACTAACCCGCCTCCCCTTTAAAGACTTTAAAAAGTCTAAAGTCTTTTAAGACTCCTGCCTTATTTGATCATAAACATTTCTTATATTATTTTATTAAAGTGTTGGTATGAACCGCATAAACTTCTTTGGGCCTTCTTTTAGACTCCATTTAGACTCCCAGTTTAAGGACAAATGTCATTTTTGACTACAGAAACTTTCTACAGGAAAGAAAACCCTACAGAAATGGATTAAAACATGAAAATATTTAACATGTTTATTCTTAAAACTTGGAGAGCAAAACATAATAAAATGTTTGAAAAGGAAATTCCAAAAAGAATCAATTTATAGCAACAGATTCTTTGACTTACAACTTCGTTTTTTCCAGAAAATCCCCCAAACTGTTTTTTTTAAATCTTTTTAAACAAGTCTGGATATTATTTTTGGCCCAAAAACTTGTTTAAAAAATATGTTTATGTCATCGTAATCGATTGTTTAAGGAACGTTTTGTCATTTTTAAAAATGATTTGTTAGTTTTGAAAATGGTCTAAATCAGAAAAAAAAAATTCCCAAATGTTTGAAGCCTTTCTTTTTCTCTTGCAATATTAAACTGCTCCTTTACTTCCAAATTTGCAAAGTTGTCTGCTTCAGCCTTTCAACTTTACTAGTACTAGTAGCTACTTGTCCATGTTTAGCTTAAATGTTTCCTTATAAATATAATTGTCACCTGGCTCTGCTCTTTTAAGATTCAAATAATTAAAAAATAAGTTTGTACTTGCAGCTTGAAATTTGATTTAATTTAATGTCGTCCCAATTAAAAGTTGCCGAAGTCAAACCCTTAGGACCCAAGTGCGTTTAAAAATAATGTTTAAATTGTTTTTTGTTTTTTTTAATTTCAATTTTTATTTTTGCAGTCTCATTTAATAATTTCATAAATTTGTATATGTGTTGAATGGAAATTAATTATAGAAACACTGATGCTATGTTTGAAATTCAAAGATTGAGAAGTGATTGCAATGCTTGAAGGATTTTAGCATAATGATAACTATTGTTTGATTATTAATTGTATATCTAAATTTATTAAAACACAGACAAAATGTTTAAACAAGGATGTGATTCAATTGGAATAAAACGTGATTTGCAAAATACTAGTATTCTCTCAATGTAAAACAAGCCAAATTTATTTTTTAACCGACATTTCACTCTATTTGTTTGGACATTTCTCACTTTTACTCTTCTTCGAAATTTTTACTTCAATGTATGTACTAAAAAAACAAAATGTTTTTGTTGTTGTTTTAAAGCCTGTTTGGTTGGCAAAGAGTAACCACAGTGAATGAACACTTGATAAAATGAAGTGAAAATTACAGGAATGTTACTTCTGAAAGTGTGAAATTCATTTAACTCTATTAATTTTAGGAGAACTAATACCGTTGAGTGCCGGTATATGGCATGTTTTTCAGTTTTTGTTTCGTTTCATCCTGAAAATATGGCTGATAAATTCTGATTCAAGATGAATGCAACTTAAGTTTAGTACCCAGTTTTGCATTTGTTTAGCCAATCATATATGCTGGTTTTGTGGTAAATGCCATGTTTTGAAGAAAAACATGAATTGTCACATACTGGTAACCACCCGTGTTACGAAAAACAGAGACCTGGACAGACTTGTAATATAGGGTATCAAAATCAACATTCACCAAATTTGTCTGCATCCACATGTCTGCCTAACTTTATCTACTGATAATGTATGCCGAGTATTGTCTGCCAATTTATATCTCACCAACTTATGTCTTCCAAACTATGTCTCGCCAACCTTTGTCTACCAAACTATGTCTCGTCAACCTTTGTCTACCAAACAATGTATGCCAACCTGCAAACCTATGTCTGCAAATTCATGCCTACTAAATGTTTGCCAAATAATGCTTGATGTGTCAAACTATCATCCTACGCCATATCAAACTGTCTTCAGCACACTTATGTCTACCCAACTATGTCTGCCTAATAATAGACTGCCTAATATATGACTTTATTGCCACAAACTTTGACTTTACGTGTCTAATAAAACAGTGCCTCTTTAAACAGGGGGAATCTACTACCACTACTATTACTACTACATGGTACTCTGCAAGTCATAGGGTATCAAATTTGGCTTTTGAATCTCTGATAGGGTATCAAACTAAGAAAGAATGGTTTAATTAATGACAATGGTGCCTTAAATTGCCAATAAAAGTGTTTTGGAATACCTAGACAATTCTTAAAAGTGGTGAAATGGTGTACAGTTACATTTTACCTATGATTTCTTGTAATAATTATTTTGTCACATTTGCGTATCCTCAGATAGGGTATTAATTTGAACTGGTATGGTCTGGACAGGGTATCCATTCAAACAGATATGGTAGATTTATGGTCTCATGCAGATAAGGTAATCATTTCACTTATTTTGTTTCTTCAGGTAGTGATTTCATGTGATATGAAGCTGTCAAGATTAAAAGATCAAATATTGGAATAAGTTTAATTCGGCTGCATGTGTAAAAGATAGGCAGTTATGGAATGTTTCCACAAATTATCACTATGATGTGTCAAAGTTAGGCAGATATTATGATGTTGTGTTTATTTTAAGAAGAATGTGTCAAAGTAAGGCATTTATGCCTCTATTTTCAGCATACGGTTGGTGAAGAGTTGTCGTTCATTGTCACAGTTTGCCAACTGGGTGGCTGAATGAGCTCAAAATCTGTTTTTCAAATTCCATAATAATTAATCTTTAATATAGGGTCCGAAAACGAGTTGAGTTTGTATGAGACCTTCACTCACAAAACGATTTGAAAGTCACAAATTAAAATTGATGTTTATATGGACAGTTTTTGAATGAAAATTGGGGTAAGATCAATTTTATTTTCTTAAAAAAATATTAATCACATCCATTATGTTTTTCGAACCATATCTAAAGTCTGGGCGGCCATAAGTAAAATTTATTGGAACTGGTTTTGTTAATTAATAATATTTCACTTTGATGATCATATTGCTGTCCAGCAACTTCAAAGGGAATATTCGGTTAATCGTAGATCTGTCATTTCAAGTCAAATAATTATGCA
>JXSR01S005931.1:84334-98003 GCA_000969725.1 Ophiothrix spiculata
AAAAAAACTAGGGTCACCGTATTGGTTTTCAAGAAAATGACAAAACGGACATTTTCCAATAAAATTTAATTACCATAATTGCATTGATGGCACATCTGTGTCTGCATAATTTCCCGCGTATATTTACGCAGCAATGCAGCACGTGATTATCTAAACGCGTTTGTAAAGCTTGCGTTCAGTGTGCATTGACATTTACGAGAAAACACCTTAAGAGACCTTAAATTCTGTAACGCCTCTGAATCACCGTTGGCCTCTCAGTGTTTCATGTCTTCATCTGTCCATTGCCGTTATTAGACACCAGGTTGTTCGTGTGGTTGACCCTTTTCAGGTTTTCAGCTGCTGTACTTAGGATTAGTTGATGCTTGTTTATTAGTTCTTGCAGTCATTCGAGATGGTCACCACTGTAAAAGTAGGAGGATATGCGGATGAAATATATGTAAACTTAGAACAAGTTGGTAAACAATGTTCTAGAAAGACGTTGGTATTGTACAAACAGCAATGAAATGTCCGGAGGAAATGTCGACGGTGTCTTATTTCAACTTCAATTTGTGCATCAAAAACCTGTTTGTATTGAGTTCGTAAAAAGACAGCGCCAAAAATGAATTAAATCTATTTAAAATGGGGGTATTTATAAACAGAATATTACATTACACACCCAATATCACAAAAGCAAATGTCATACTTTCTATTTTCGTTTTCTGTTAATCATGTTAATTTAGAGATAAAAATCCAAGGCAACGGGCGGAATATCTATACACTTAGCCGCAATTTACACATGTTATAGTTACAGGAATTGCACATTATTCCGATTCTGAAATATCACTTTATCCCACATGACACATGACAATTTTGTTGTTGCTATTCGGCCTGCTCGTCATCATGTTTTGAGCCATACATTCCACAGCCAGTGTATTTATTCTATAGCTAAAGGAAATGGTACGGACACTATTGGAGAAAGCAACATAATTTGATTGTAACCCAGTCTCAATGCAACATGAAATAGTGCAGACACTTAAGAGAAAAGTGGCTGCATCATAATTGGACTGTCAAGTAGAACGCACCTGCTGGCTACTCAATTGGTGTTTGATGTGTAGGTTGCCAATATGAGTGTTCTTTTCAGGATTTATAATATTTTTTTTATAAACCTTTGATAAGGAAGGCCTAAATATCTTTTGATAGAAGATAGGTTGATCAGCATTTCAATTATTAGTTATATGAAGCTTTAATAATTAAAACAACTTAACAGTGCATTATTTTTGTTTCCATGCAACACTACGGGATATTTTATTGGCTGGATTTGGACCTTTTGGAGTAGAAATAAGAGAATATGTCGGTTTCACTGGTCAGTGATGCAGCGAAAGGTTGCGAATGTTGTCAACATTAGTTAATTATTAGAAGTATCAAACATCTTAATAACTAATGTGACCAGAATATAGTGCTTTTGGAGTTGCGATTTTCAAAGAAGCGTATAATGATACTGGAAGTCATGCCGCATGTGCCAAAATCCAAAACTATATAGACCCCATTGAGAATTGTAGCACCCTGTAATTTGCCATTCTTACTTTACCCATAAACATTTGACTCCTTTAGGGAAAATTATACCAATGCCAACCATTTCGGCTTTATTAAGAACTGTAAAAAATTTCATGGATTTTGGCTTTCCTTAACTTTATTTTACTTCTGGTTATAATGTAGAGCTGGGTACTTCTTTTACCATGTTTACACCACAGAAAGCCTGTTGTTATCCACAATTATTATTTGGTACGGTGGGTCTGATTCAGATTGAATATGTATTTATGTAGTTTGAATATGTATTTATTTATGACCTATTTGTTGTAAGATGGCTTTATTTGAAATGTAAGAAAGATTTTTATACTCCACTTCCCGTTTGACAAACGTATGGAACAATTTGCAGAATATATTCAATACTGAGGTCAAAGAGCATGTACATTTCTTGTTTTCAAATTTCGACTGTAATGTACACACGAAAAAGACAATGTTTATGCATAACTACAAGTATTAAACAATAATTTAATTGAAGCTCCTCTTGATCAAAATCATTGCACAATACTAGTATATAACGCTGGACCCTATCATTCCTTTCATTCCAAATACATTTTATGGAGAAGATGTACCAAAGATGAGGAAATACGGAGATTTGATTACATCAACTTTGCCTCAAAGAGACAAAATTCCTCATGTTCTGTTTGCAGCAATTAAGATTTTGTTGAGTAAGTTTGTAAGTTAAAATCACACAAAGAGTTAATAGGAAAAATAATGTAGCCTGCAACTAAACTGTTGGCACCTGTTTTATAATTGTCGAAATAGTACTATGAGTAAAAGCCTTTGGAAATTTGTAAAAAAATAGATTAAAAGCATTTCAATTTCATTTTTAATTAGATCTGAGTGAAATAATTATTTGATATGATAATTGACAAATTAGAAAGTTGCCCTAGCGTAATCTCTTTCCCACAATTTCCCTCATTAACTTTGTTTTTACATTTTCAATAACATTTCCATCAATACGTGTTGAATGAGAAACATGGAGGCTTTAATGTGTTGTTTTTGGGCAATTTATCGCTTGGTGATCAATTTTACACGTTTAGAGACATTTATAAAATATATTATGGAGCAATGTTCCAACTTTTCTTTTTGATTTTAGGATTATATTTGATTCAAGTGAAAAGTTGTGCACTTTGTAAAGTTTTTGTGACCTTTTCTAGCATATTGGAGTTAATGATATTCTGGCATAGGTATTTGAATAATTTGGCATTTATCTGATTCTTATTGTATTTGATGTTCTTTAGACCTCTTAAGGGCCCTGTCAACCCTTCATTTTGAGAAATGGGTTATGGACTGTAACTCAGCGACGGATAATTAAATCCAAATCAAAGTATACATTTCTAGAAGTGGATTTGCATACTGAACATGATGGTCAGCTTATTTTTGGACCAAAATGTGAAATTATTGCCTTAAGGTCCAAAAAAGGTCAAAAAATCATGTTTTTGGTCCAAAATTTTACGGGAAAGCTATCTAAATTTTGCTTTGGTAAAATTTTTAACCATGTTACTTTTTAGAATCTAGAAAGCAATATCTAGGAACACATTTCTCAAATTTTTGATTTTTATCTTATTTTTTGAAATATTTCCAAAAATAGGTCAAAATGTGGCATATTTTGCCAAAAAAGGAGTGGGATTGTTGACATTTTTTGACCAATTTTTGGCGATATCTCAAAAACTAAGGAAAAAAACCCCAAAATTTGAGAAAAGAGATCCCAGATATTGCTTTCTAGATTTTAAAAATTAAATTGGTAAAATTTTTTACCGAAGTAAAATTTAGTTATCTTTCCCGTAAAAGTTTGGGCCCAAAACATGATTTTTGGACCCTATGTCCAAAATTAAACATTTTGGTCCAAAAATGACCTGACCCTCATGTTCAGTATGCAAATCCGCTTCTAGAAATGTATACTTTTATTTGAATCTAATTATCCGTTGCTGAGTTACAGAGCAAAAAACGTTGATGAAAAAAGCCTTTACAGGTCCCTTAAGGGGGGTTTCTCACGGAAGCAAAATCTCCAATAAATTTCTTAAAATTCCTAAAATAAGAATGTTGGTCACTGTGCTCGTTTTACAGACATTTCAGAAAGTACATTTTTGTAACCTTAAATCATCTACGCCTCTGAATCACTGTTGGCCTCACAGTATTTCTGATTCATGTCTTCATCTGTCCATTGCCGTTATTAGACACCAGTTTGTTCGTGTGGTTGACCCTTTTCAGGTTTTCAGCTGTTGTACTTAGGATTAGTTGTTGCTTGTTTATTAGTTCTTGTGGTTATTTGAGATGGTGACCACTGTAAAAGTAGGAGGATATGCGGATGAAATATATGTAAACTTCAAACAAGTCGGTACACAATGTTCTAGAAATACGTTGGTATTGTACAAACAGCGATGAAATGTCCGGAGGAAATGTCGACGGTGTCTTATTTCAACTTCAATTTGTGCATCAAAAACCTGTTTGTATTGAGTTCGGAAAAAGACAGCGACAAAAATGAATTAAATCTATTTGAAATGGGGTATTTATAAAAAGAATATTTCATTACAAACCCTATATTACAAAAGCAAATGTCATACTTTCTTTTTTCCTTTTCTTTTAATCATGTTAGTTTAGAGATAAAAATCCAAGGTAGCGGGCGGAATATCTAAGCGGCAATTTACACCTGTTATAGTTTAAGGGATTGCACGTCATCCCGATTCTGAAATTTCACTTTATCCCACACATGACAATTTTGTTGTTGTTACTGGAAGAGCATGCCCATAAAAACCTACCACCGTGATTGTTTTCGCAAAAAAACAAAGAAATCAGAGACAAAATTGACCATAGGATTGAATTGAATTTCGGGTCTCCGGTATCCGTAATTCCAGTTGGAAGCTGGACCTGGCAGCTGAGTGATACTTTTACTTTGATTCAGCTTTATACCGGGTCAAATTCAATCCAATATAATTAATATGCGCTCTATTTGAGGTGAAAAATTCAAAAGAGAAACTTGTCTAATAATTGGCCAAGAGTGATATTTTAACATTGTTTAATGAAATTATAGCCAAGGAGTATAAAAGTTGGGGAATAATCTTTGACTCACAAATGTCTATGACTCAACATACAAACAGCCTCATCTCTTCGATAAACTTTCAGTTAAGGAAAATAAGACACATCACCAAGTACAGCAATCAGCAATTACATAAAGTCGTTCGGTCAATGATCCTGTCGCGTTTGGACTATGGAAATGCCCTTCTTTATGGCTAAAGATCTTGCTCGTCTTCAATGACTTCAACCCAAGCCTGTAAAGTTGATTTTTTCAGCATCCAAACGTGACAGCCCTTCACCTCTAATGCACTCTGTGTTCATTGGCTACCTATCAAACAAAGGATCATTTTTAAACTTTGCCTGTACATCTACAAATGCATGAATAACAGTGTACCTCGATATTTTAGCAATGACATTCAGAAGAGACAATCTCCACCTACTCCCTATCACAAGATCTACTAAGGACACTACTCTTCTTCGAGTACAGTATGGCAAAAACTCCATCGGAGACAAATCTTTTAAACTTCCTCGTCAAATTAGAGAGGCTTATTCTGTCGCTGGATTCAAGAAAATGCTTAAATCTCACCTATATCCATATTAATTTTGTTCTTGTTATTTTGTTGCGGGATTGTATATATTTTTCCCCCTTGTTTATTCTCTGCGCCGTGGGTAAACCGGGTCTAAATAAACGTACTTTTTAAAAGAATTACGTTGATTTCTGACTTCTAAATGTTTTTGCACTATTCAGTTGGTATAAATTAGTGATTCTGTAGAATCTTTTGAAATTTGAAAAATCATGGACAATCTCTTAAATTAGAAAATACTGATGCTTAGAGGATATTCTTAGGTTTTAAACATGTTAAATGTCATTTGTCTTGTTAAAGTTGTCTCTTGCTTGAGTGACATTTTGAAAAGAGTAAGGCATCCTCTCCAAATTGTCCCTTTAAAATTAAGGGCCCTTTAAGTCCCCCTTTAAACTTATTTTTGTTTGTAAAAAAGAAAATGGAAATCCTCCTTTGTCTTAAAATGGTGGATCTTTCTATCTATCGATATGTTTTGTCATCTTGCTTAAAAAGTCACTGCAATAGACTGGCCTGGAGAAAACCATTGCGAAACAAAGATATTCAGACTCTTGGAGTTCACTTTATTTATAACTCGGGGGTGGATTTAAAGGGGGCAAAGCACTCTTATTTTGATAGAGAGCCAAGAACCTGCCGTTTTTTAAGGATTTTATTGCTTGAAATTAATAATTATGTCAAGAACGGCAGCAAATGCATGATTTTTGTATATTCAACGCCTTATTTTTCAGAGCAACACCTGACTTTGAGTGGGCGCCGAGGCGCTGTCACAATGGCGCCTCCCTTTTGAAAATTCCTGGATCCTCCCCTAAATACTAAGATTTGTGACAGTGTGGAAGTTATAAATTAGAAAATACTGATGCTTAGAGGATATTCTTAGGTTTAAAATGTCATTTGTCTCTTGCTTGAATGCAATTTTGAAAAGACTAAAGCATCTTCTCCAAATTGTCGCTTTAAAATTAAGCTCCCTTTTAAACAATTTTTGTTTGTTAAAAAGAAAATAGGAATCCTATTAGGTTATGAATTCTACAAGGCTATCGGGGAGTCTCAAAGAATGGATTCCATAATTTTCAAGTAAAAATATAAAGAATTACATTACATTCCTAAGGGATTCTGTTTAAAGGGAGCTTAACGGGTCCGTTTGATTTTAAAGGGACAATTTGGACAGGATCCCTAAGCGGCATTTGAAAGCTTGAAGTCGTTTCTTTACATTGCTGTAAAGATATTAGCATATTTCTACAAAGGGATGGTTGATGGTAGACCTAGTTGACGATAACAGAAAATACGAGTTCAGGTTTATTAGAAACAATTCGGTTGACGCCGGTTTAAGATGATAAATCTTCTACCATTAACCCTCGTCTTCCTGGGTTGGGGGGGGGGGGGGTACCACCCCCTGAACGGATGATCGCCGATTGCACCAAAACGCAAAACAAAGCGAGTAATTGTTTTTTCATCTTTTGCGGTCATTTTGATGAAAAAAAATCGGGGGTACCACCTAAGGTAGGGTTATGGTAGGCCGTCAAAGTCGGCGGGTGGGGGGGGGGGTGGGGGTGGTTGCCACCTCGGAAAATTTTAAATCGCCATTTTGAAAAATATCTGCATGCTATTGACTTGAAATTTACAGAACATGTTAGAATTGTTGATTTCTCCATTTATTAGCAAAAAAAAAAAACCCACGAAAATCGGACATTTAGAACTTTTATAACGATTTTTTGAAAAAGTGGCCATTTTCGCCAAAAGTCGATTTTTTCGGTACGGAAATACTTTGTGACGTCATAATTACGTAACGCCTCGGCCGATTTTCATGATCTTGGTATCAATGGAAAGGGACACCCTACCCTATACTATAGTATCAATCAATATATCTTTGGGTGGTCCCAAATTCAAAATCACAGGGGGGTGGTTATCCCCTCCCCCCTTAGGAAGACGTGTTACAGAAAAAGGCTAAGGAATACGAGGGTTTAACCTTTCTACGAGTTAACATTGTTTAGAGTAAGCCGGCGGTGTCTTTTCATTATTATTTGTGGGATACCCATCAAAATGGTTGATGGTTTATACGCTAAGTGACTATAGTAGAAACAAAGGTTAGAAACAATTCGGTTGATGATACATCTTCTACCGTTAACTACCTTTCTACGGGTTAACATTGTTTCGAAAAAGCCGTCGACGTCTGTTGATGGTTTATATGCTTAGTGACTAAAATAGAAACACGCAAATACATGTAGTCACATCAAAAATAAAGTGCTTTTCACTTGAGTCACTTCCAAATTTTTTCAAACCCGTGCAGTAGGCCTGTATATCAGGTTTGTAAAACGATCTTTGAAAGGTTAAGAACGAACAGGAGACAAAAAACAAAACTCTGTCCAAAATCTTTAAAAATGTTGAAATAAAGTCAAAATGAGTCAATCTTGTCACTAATACTAATGAGCTACAAAGTAAAACGTTTTCGCCTTTACATTCGCAACGCCCTTGCATAAAGTATAGCAACTTGCAATGGGAGTGCTTGTAAACCCCATGGCTATCCGGCCTGTTTGTAGCCAACCTAGTGTATTCAATAGCTGCAGCAAACACTTAAGAGGAAAGTAGCCGCATCTTAATTGGACGGTAAGTCCCTATGCGTCATCAAGACACTCCTGCTAGCTACTTAATTGGTTTTTGTGGGTAGGATGACTATAGGATTTTTTTCAGGTTAACAAACTAGTCAAGACCGACTGTTTAAATTCAACATTGCATAGCTAAAGGAAATGGTGCACACACTTAAGAGGGAAGTAATAGTGTATAGTAATTGGACTGTAAGTCCCAACGCATCAAGTAGAACGCACCTGCTGGCTACTCAATTGGTTTTTGTGAGCAGGTTGCCAATACGAGTATTTTTCCAGGTATGATAGCTAAGAAACATTAAAACCACCAAGTTGTCGTGTGCTACATGTGTCTCATTTTAAAGATTTTATTTCTTGAAAATTAATAACTAGCCTATGTCAACAACGGCAGCAAATGCACGATTTTGTATATTGGAACAGTTCTGCACCCTTCAACGCCTTCTTTTCAGAGCAACACCTGACTTTGAGTGGGCGCCGAGGCGCTGTCAAAATGGCGCATCACTTTTGAAAATTTACAGATCCTCCTCTAAATACTAAGATTTATGACAGTGTGGAAGTTATAAATTAGAAAAATTGATGCATAGAGGACAGTCTTAGTTTTAAAATGTCATTTGTCTTGTTAAGTTTTTCTCTTGCTTGAGTGCAATTTTGAAAAGAATAAGCGGCATTTGAAAGCTTGAAGAATTCCCTTCTTTCATTTTGCTTTACTGTAAATTTGGTGTTTTGAATTTAAACATATCCTTGTACACTTAATTTGACACCTTTTTAGTAGAAATGTGTTTTAGAAAAATTTAGTTCATTTGATTAGATTGTCAAAATCATACATTATATACTGAATGTGACATCATTATGTACATACATGATCCAATTTTGAAATACAAAGGTTTCAAACACTAATCAAAACACTAGTTTGTCCATACTTTCTAAACATGTTTAATATCTAATCACAATCTAAACATTATACTCTTCAGCAGAATGATATTGAATTCACTGTTTTCAATGAGCAAATGTTATTTGAAATCTGAGGAAGAGTCTGACATGCTTCGGTTGTAAACATGTTTAGCTACCTAAACACCTGTTTGTCCATACTTTCTAAACACATCATTCACAGTGATGTAAAGATCATTAGCATATTTCTACAAAGGGGTGGTTGATGGTAGACCTAGTTGATGGCAACAAAAATACGAGTTCATGTTTATTAGAAACAATTCGGTTTAAGATCAATACATCTTCTACCATTAGTGACCTTTCTACAGGTTAACATTGTTTCGAAAAAGCCGTCGGCGTCTGTTCATTAATAGCTAGGTTGCGCAAACTGTCGTTCGGTCAAACCGAACGGAAAATAGCCTCATATCCTTTTGTTATACATGAATATTCGCATGGGTAACTCATGAATAACAAAAGAATTTACGTTCGGTTTGACCGAACGACAGTTTGCGCAACCTAGCTATTGTTTGTGGGATACCCATTAAAATGGCACAGCACAAGATACGGTTGATGATTTGTTTCTACTATTAGTAGAAACACGCAAATACACGTAATCACATCAAACAGAAGGTGCTTTTCACTTGAGTCACTTTCACATTTTTTCAAACACGTGCAGTAGGCCCATATATCAGGTTTGTAAACGTTCTTTGAAAGGTTAAGAACGAATAGGAGACAAAAAACCCACAAAACCCAGTCAAAAATCTTTTGAAATGTTGAAGCGAAGTCAAAAGGAGGATAATGACTCTTTTTGACTTTACTTCAACATTTTCAAAGAAAATCCTATCACTAATACTAATGAGCTACAAAGTAAAACGTTTTCGCCTTTACGTTCGCAACGCCCTTACATAAAGTATAGCAACTTGCAATGGGAGTACTTGTAAACCCCGTGGCTCTCCGGCCTGTTTGTAGCCAACCTAGTGTATTCAATAGCTGCAGGAAATGATGCAAACACTTTAGAGGAAAGTAGCCGCATCTTAATTAGACGGTAAGTCCCAATGCGTCATCAAGACTCTCCTGTTAGCTACTTAATTGGTTTATGTGGGTAGGATGACTATAAGATTTCCTTTCAGGTTTACAAACCAGTCAAGATTAAAGGAAATGGTTCAGACATTGTAGAGGGAAGTACTAAGGTGTATAGGTGTATAGTAATTGGACTGCAACTCCCAACGCATCAAGTAAAACCATAGACACTTTTTATGGTAAAACGCACCTGCTGGCTACTCAATTGGTTTTTGTGAACAGGTTAATTGCCAATACGAGTACTTTTCAAGGTATGATAGCTAAGAAACATTGAAACCACTCAGTTGTCGTCTGCTAGATGTGTCACATTTGTCAATATTAAAGGGCTCACGATTTGATTTTCATGGGGGGGGGGGGGCATGAAAGTTTTTTGAAATAAAAAAGTTGTCGCTGAAGATGACGAAAAAATCTTGACCCAAAAATGTGGGAAAAAAGAAAACTTTTAAACTCAACTACTTTAAGTTAAGGCTTGGGTAAACCTTCAACTAGCACAAACTGTTTTTGTTCTCTAACTCTCAAACTAATTGCATAAGCCATATAAAAGTATACATTTTTAGAAGCGGATTTTACCATGGTGATATCGGTTTTTGACCAAAAATGTCGATTTTGGCAAAAAATGCCCAAAACCGTATTTTTTGCCCAAAAACTAAAATTTGCATTCGTGAAATGTTGAACGTTTTTTGATTTTTGGAATTTAGAAACAAATGTCTAGGAAAGGTATTCTCAAATGTATGATTTTTATCTTATTTTTTGACAAATTACCAAAAATAGGCCAAAAATTGTCATTTTGGTGGTAGCGATGGGATTTATTGCATTTTTTGACCTATTTTTTGCATTAAAAAAAAACTATTTATTGAGTCCGAATGTTCTGTCCGTGCATAACAATGCATTTTGTAATCCGTAGTAAAATATTTTGTTAACCCATTACTTATTCTATTCACTGGAGTCAATAAGTATAGGTAATCCCCACTCGAGAAATTACAATCCTTAACAATCCTTTTGTGTTTACACGATAAAAAGCACAACTAAACCGCCAGACGTTTTTGCTTTTGTCGGAGACAATAGCCTATCCTATACTTTGATTGACAAGCCTCTTTGGTGCGATAAGATTAATTCGATACTTCTTTTGTCATTTACAATTTGTAAACTAATTGTAAGGTATTTGTCCTTTGTCCGTTAATGAGATAAACTTACGACAAACTTGAACAGGCTAAATGCTCGGCTTAATGTATAGCAAATTTTACAGTGCAGAATATACATATTCCATAATTCTTAAAAAGTGGTCAAAGATTAAACTGGAAATTTCGTGTTTTTGAATTTCGCGAGAATTGCAACAGCGTTCAGGTTCGCTCTTTTTTAATGCCATGATACACGTGTGATATACTTGTCCGAGTAATGTTTACGCTCAGTTGTAACAAGTAGAACACACCTGTTGGCGTGAGATGTTTGCAGAAATGTGTGCGAAGAATATCAATGTGTGTTTAAGTCTGTAAAGGCCTGAAGGTCGCAAGGTTGCAATGTATAACAGCGGGGGGTGGGGGGGGGGGGGCGGGTAGTGTTTCATATTTCCAATCATTTTCTCGAAATGAGACTTAACTGGTGCTTTGAAGAAAGCCCACTGGGATTGTAAATCTGTCAAAAATCAATTCTGGCAAAATACGACCTGTAGCGCAAATGAAGTTTGTTGCAGTTTCGACTCCTTAAAAAAAAAAGTGGACAGTCATATATTTGCCATTAAAAAGTAAGTCCCCTTTCCACGAGATAGCCATGATGTACATAACATACGTATCCGAGTAATGAAAACGCCCAGTAGAATCAAGTAGAACACGCCTACTGGCGCAAGTTGTTTGCAGAATTGTGTGCGAAGAATATCAATGCGTGTATGAATTCTCCATGGCCTGAAGGTCACAGTGCATGTTGTCCGCTCCATCATATGGGAAGTCACGGTATTGCTCTTTAAAGGTATGTTTGCCACATGTTAATGCAAAACCTCAGTTACATTGCAGTTACATTGCCCCAGATAGCATTAAGGGTTAAGTTCCTCCATTTTCGTTTGGCTTTAGGGAACAAAAATGTCAAAGTTTTTTGTATATAAACCTAACATGTTTGCAAAATAATGAGCATTAAACATGATAAAAAAATTCACGTAAATGTGTTTTTGTCCCAATTTTTATTTCTCACTCGACGCTGAATCAGATAACATTTCTGACATTGGTATCTATCTTTGTTGATAACTCAAAAATATTATGATGTGATATTGAAAATTTACGAGTACCCAGAAGAGAGATGTAACAAATATTTTATAAAGTTTTAATGCTCTAACTGCTTATCCTTTTGCAAACGATTATTTTCTACATATAACTACTTTTAGGACAACTGGTATTTATGACTGGGAATCTTTTCATGACCATTTACGGTATCATTAAAATGTATACAAACAACGTGCCTTACGCGGGTAAGATAAGGGATGAGTGCAGAAATAGGCCCTGCAATTGCGGGGCGGCCCCGATCTGGCCCCGCTACCTAGTTGTGATCAGGTGGCAGCAACTGGCCCCGCCAGCTTCACAACTGGCCCCGACATGTGTAATAAAGTTGCGGCCTTTGCGGACCCAGCTTGTTACAGTATTAATGCGAATTATTGTTGCTTGAATAACTATGGTCATTTTTATCAAATGTGTACCGCCGCGGCAAACGGGTCCAGTTGTCGACTCCTACATGTTGCTCATTGTAGCATATCTGATGTATACAAATACCATACATTAGATATGCTACAAGGAGCAACATGTACGAGCCGACAACTGGACCCTTTTGCCGCGGCGGTACACAAATATGCTGTTTAAACTGTTTGTACTTTCATTTGATCTAAGGAAAAGTACATAATTAATGTTTACACTTCATAACTATTTTATTAAACATCAATAGGAATCAAGTACATTTCAGGTTGTACTTTCAAAAAGTGAAAAGTGAATCTTTGAAAAATTATGGAAGTTTTCAAATGAAATAATTAAATAATGAGTAAAGGCATACATTTAGACCAACAGTTTAAAAAACAAACCTAGTAATATAGTATAAAGTTCACTTATTGTCTGACCACTGTGTTCAGAATTAATTTTTGGATGTATTTAAACTTTTTATATCCACGTAAATGCATCATCAAGCCTGTGAGTGTATCAGTCACTGAAGGAAAAAAGGCTGAAAAACGCAAGTTTGAATGCCAATCAATCAATGACACAGGTGCTTGCGTGGCACGTATGCCCCACGGGGAGTCTTGATTGCATTCTCCCCCTCCTTGACTTTGCTTCACTAATATTCTTGTCAGATCTTCAGGGGGAGGGGGCAATATCGGGTTCTCTATTGGTTTTTCTCTCTTTTTCTTCTTCTTAATTTTTCTTCTTTTTAATTTTTCCACAAATCAACTGTCTCTAGTTGTTTCAATTCACTGCTTGTGTTTCGCTTTAGAATATATCATCTGCTGCTGTTTTGTGAGTCTACGCTGTATTAATTACATAAAGATCCATTTCCTCCTCTTTTTTCTCCATTATGTTATACTACTGATTTTGTATTCCCCTTTCCATTTATCCCAGGTAAAGGTCTGTATTTAGTTGAATTTGGGCTCAAATTATCATTTTGGTTTTTTTTTTGCGTCCATCTTCAACCTCCTTTGCTCTCCAAGAACCCGTTACCTAAGTAGGCTCTCTTTTTATTTTTTTGTTAATTTTGCTTCCCAATTTTCATTTAATATTACATCCGTGTATTTTCAGCTAGTATTATCTTCATTCCTCTCTATCAGCTATTATCGTTTAACAGCTTCTCCTGTCACTTTTGTTACCTATTCAATTCCCTTTTTCTACTGCACTCTACACTTTCTACCCAATGCACGACTTATCAAATTTTATGTCTGAT
>JXSR01S005932.1:3790-13846 GCA_000969725.1 Ophiothrix spiculata
AAGTTTTTTTTCAAGATATTTTTCAAAATGGCGACTTAAATTTTTCTCAGGTGGCAATCATCCCCCTACCTTCCGACTTTGACGAGGTAGCCTGACCCCCCTGAAGGTGGTACCTACGATTTTTTTTCGCTAAAATGACCGCAAAGGATGAACTTACAACTACCCAAAACCCCTAGGTCATATATTCGTTTGCGTTTTTATGCGACAGGGAAGCATCCGTTAGGGGTGGTGGTAACCCCACCCCCCACCCCTTGGTAAGACAAGGGTTAAAGCCGGCCTGTCGTCTTTGTCGCGCGACCAGCATTATGTCCAAAATGTCAGGTGTGCAAACTCGACCTTGTCGTACATAGCAATTCTTGCTGCAACTGAGCATATGGCAACTTGCGACTATCACGGTAAAACATTATATTATTGCTGGTGATTTTCAAAAGAACGTAAAACCAAACCTAGTCAAGGGAAAACGATTTGGAAAAAAAATGATAATAACGATGCAGTATTATACCGATTTATAATGAGGTGTCATCATTACTATTTTAATTATTATAACAGCAAAAGATGGTGATTTAAGCTTAAAAGCATCGGTTCCAATAAGTTTTAGTTTGGCTTTTCCCAAAATATAAGGCGAAAATATATAAGGTTTTAGGGGGAGGGTTAGCTGAAATCATACATTTTGATCAAAACATACATCACGCCTAACATCGCCATCGTGTCGAATATGCAAATCCGCTTACTTTATACGGTTTTCAATAACCTATGCCGCACGTAATAGTTGTCTGACTTGAATACTAATGTACCATTCTTTACGGCTACACGGTGATAATGAGCATTGAATAATAAACAACATAGAAACATATCAAAAAGTGGTTGTGGTGAATTTGTATATGGACCAGGAAATCGGTCATTTTTATGGTTATGGAAGATTGAATATCAGAGGAGAGGAAACATAAATTTCTTATACTGGATACATTACATGAATTTTTTCACAGTCTTGGTCGTTTGACATATTAATTACGTTTTTGCCCGTATTTAAGGGTGCGCAAACACTTTTGACCGGCCTGGAGTCTACTTACTTAGTACAATTTCAAAAAAGCATAGTTCGGTACAACAAATCCTTTGGGCAGACATACGGTAGAATACCTGAAACAGAAACACCAAAAGAAAAAGTATTAATTCAAAATATTATTTGAATTGTTCAGAAGTAACATTAACCCTTGTCTTACCAACGTATTTTTGTAACGTTTGTTATGAAATTGAAATTGGAGTGCTAAAAGTTGCTTTGCTTTATACCATAGTATAGTGTAGGGTCTCCTCTATCCATTGACACCAAAATCATAGAAATCGGCCAAGGCGTTACGTAATTATGACGTCATAAGTACTTCCGAGTCGGAAAATCACGATTTTGGGCAAAAATGGCCACCAAATCGAAATTTTGCTGTAAAAGTTCAAAATATCGGATTTTTGCCGGGTTTTTTACTTATAAAGAAGGGAAATGGTGTTTCAAACATGTTTTGTAATTTTTAGGTGAATACCGTGCAGATATTTTTCAAAATGGCGACTTAAATTTTTCTCAGGTGGCAATCATCCCCCTACCTTCCGACTTTGACGAGGTAGCCTGACCCCCCTGAAGGTGGTACCTACGATTTTTTTTCGCTAAAATGACCGCAAAGGATGAACTTACAACTACCCAAAACCCCTAGGTCATATATTCGTTTGCGTTTTTATGCGACAGGGAAGCATCCGTTAGGGGTGGTGGTAACCCCACCCCCCACCCCTTGGTAAGACAAGGGTTAAAGCCGGCCTGTCGTCTTTGTCGCGCGACCAGCATTATGTCCAAAATGTCAGGTGTTCTAGCTAGACTTTGTCGTACATAGCAATTCTTGCTGCAACTGAGCATATGGCAACTTGCGACTATCACGGTAAAACATTATATTATTGCTGGTGATTTTCAAAAGAACGTAAAACCAAACCTAGTCAAGGGAAAACGATTTGGAAAAAAAATGATAATAACGATGCAGTATTATACCGATTTATAATGAGGTGTCATCATTACTATTTTAATTATTATAACAGCAAAAGATGGTGATTTAAGCTTAAAAGCATCGGTTCCAATAAGTTTTAGTTTGGCTTTTCCCAAAATATAAGGCGAAAATATATAAGGTTTTAGGGGGAGGGTTAGCTGAAATCATACATTTTGATCAAAACATACATCACGCCTAACATCGCCATCGTGTCGAATATGCAAATCCGCTTACTTTATACGGTTTTCAATAACCTATGCCGCACGTAATAGTTGTCTGACTTGAATACTAATGTACCAATTTTAATGGTCAAACAGAGTAATTCTTGATAATGTTTTATTTCTAAAGCCGTCTGATAATTACATGAAAATGTTTGTTTCTTGTTAGGTGTTTTTCCGCACATTTGGAGTAAACTAGCAAAATTGACTATTATTTTCAATAGAATATGAAAGGTGCTCCGGCAAAATGAGTGGAAAGCCGCAAATTTCAAAACCGAGTTTAATGCATATTTTAATTCTCTATAACCTCAGCTTTCGAATGATATAAAAAGTTACTGATTACTAAAGTGAACGATAGCAACATGTGATCAATTAATCGTGATTAATTGTTTTTCCAGGTATAATTAACCCTAAAAACTCGGAGTATAGTTAAACATTGATGTATAGATGCGTTTTATGTCTAAAAACGAAATTCGACCTTTTCACTATATTTTTACTTTAAAAAAAAATCTTTACATTCTTTCTTTTTCAAAAGTATTTAAATTCTTACTTTCTCTAAATCAGTTATTAAAAATCTCCATTTGCGACTTTCTGCCCATTTTGCAAGAGCAACCCATATCCCTTAATTTGACGGTTATTAATGTATATATCCCTTAATTTGACGATTATTACTAAACATGTGTGCCAATCAACTTACATTAATGATGTATAATGCTTCTTCCTACACACATCCAGAAGATCTGCAAAGTCTTCACTCTTCTCGAACCAGATATGTAACATCCGTAGATCGCACATATTTTCCATCCATAACAGTGTGGTTTTAAACTTTTTCCATGTTGTTGTGCTAATGGTGAGTTTGAGTACTTCAACGCCACTGAATGCTAACAGCCTGAGTTCTGGCAATGATTTCATTACATCGGCCATCGTCCTCACAACATCATCTGGGAATCTCATAAAGAAGATCTGCACTTCAAATAATCGAGTCAATTGGCTTAGCCTTGACAGTAATTCGTTCTGTGTAGACCGACGTATCGGTAAGTCAAAGCTTATGTGGAATTTCATTAACTCTTTTGCAATAACTAAATTCTTAGTAAGTGTCGATACTACTGCATTTGTAATAACTCCCCTAAGTTGCCCCGAGATTTGACACACTAGTAATTCTTTCAGTTGTGATGCAAAATATGGAAACTTGCAAACAAAATGCATCATGTCATCGGCGGAATTTGTTACATTAGTAATATGTAAGTATTCCAATGCCTTCATTGACAGCATGCTCTCGGCCAAAACTGTAAGAAAGTTTTCATTTGAATTTTCTTTCGTACCTTGTACTTTAAATTGTATCAGATTTGGAATTCTTTTCAAATCTTCCGCTAAACGTGACATTTGATTCCTAGTCATGCATGTGTAGCAAAGATCTAAAATTAGTACTGAAGAAAGATGATTTCTAGCAATCATGTCCAAAAGCCTATCACTATTTCTTTTAGGAATGCTGAAGCTATTCAGATCAAGTGCCACTAAACACATATTCTTAGTGCTGTCAAATATAGGACCAATGTCAGATTCATCAGGTGTCGGTAGTCCTTCACATGCTTGCCACATATGTATCATACCAAGTAGCCCAGCAGGTGAACAATAATATGTTACTTTATCCGATTTGTTTATATCTGGATGTTTCTGCATGTACTCTAGGCATATTGCTCTGATGTCGTCTTCTGGAATATGATTTATAACATCTCTTTGAGCCTTATTCCAAATGCTCACCAGTGGACCATAGTCGACCACGTATTGCTTACTTGGATGTGCCGCTGGTCGCAGAATTATAGACCATTTGATATTAGGTGATGCATTTGACAAATAATAGCCCATTGCAACTGAAGTAAACGAAGATATACCAAGAAAAAGTATCCGAAGACAATTGATTGTTTCAGTTTCTTTCTCTTTGTCTATGGGTATACTAATTGGGGGAAATAATGCATTTAATATCCATGAAAACTCGGCTGCGCAATTAGCTTCATAGTTACAACGCAAAATAAGATCCATAAAGTTCTGTATTTTCAAAGTGTCTTCTAGTTCGAGTTGTTCAGCAGCGTGGTTTGTTGCCATGGTGTGCCAGGCTGAATCGTCACTGAGCCTTACAAGCCAAAATATTATCTCTTTAGCAGCTTTCTTGCTAGAACCACAAGCAAACTGCAAGATTAGTCGAACACTGAGTGCATCCTCAGTAGTTTTCAGATGTGATAGTTTGGTCATCAGTTCATTTGGTTCTTTATCGGCAAGGTGTGCTAAATATTCTCCTGCACATTTTTCACCGCATGTTTTATGGAAGAACGTCAGTGTTGTTTTCGTACGATTAGATCTTTCAATAATCGAACGGCCCGATTCTTGTTTAGTTAAGAAACCCATTTGGCACGCACTTTCAACATTTTCATAACTTGACATTTCGTTTGGTGAAAACACAACACGGTTTTCAGGAGGCCAGTATCCACCGAGCGCCATTTTACCCATTTGGTAAAGAAGTGGTTTGATATCATCATACTGGCCTGTCGAACCTTGTTTATCCAGGTAGTGGTCATGCATGATGTTGATGATTGCATCATAAAGCTTGGTGATTCGATGTGGAATACTATCCTGTTGGACCACTGATTCTGATTCTGAAACCTCTTTCCAATACACACAAATCAAGAGCGACATCAATGGAATGTAGGCAATTTCATCTATCAGCTTATTCTGGTTTGTATGCCTGATTAAAGATTCACCTAAATCTTTATCTTCCCTGAAGAATTTTTTGATGTACTCTCGGATATCGTTCTTGTTGAATCCATTTATTTCAACTTGAGCAAATGTTCTGTACTCTTGTTTGATTTCTCTGATTCTCCATGGCCGCGTTGTGGTAAGCAACCTGCAAGGTAACAGGATTTTTCCCGTGAGATATTCCACCAAACTACCTCGGTTTTCTTGACCATAAAGCTTTATATCTGACTCATCCATTGCATCTAAAATGACAACTGCACTTTGACTGTATCTATGAAGCAAGCTGGAAATGTCTTCCGATGTGATAGTCGTGTCCTTCGAGAACATTTGACTTCGAATCACTTCTTCTAGATTTGACATGTGGTCAACTGACCTCATGTTGACAACAAAGAGAAGGTCAACGTCTTTCAATGCTGCTTCTTCCTTAGTCGCCCAATCGTAAGCAATCTTTGCTGTCAATGTAGTCTTGCCTAATCCTGCTGGAGCTGAGATTAGGAATCTTGTGTAGAATCTTCCATCGAATGACTTTCTTTCAAACATTTCTGAATATGAATAAAGTGGCATCTTCACGGGCTTGCAAGGGCTCGGCAGCTTTATTTCAAAGGACAATTTGGTGTAGATGTCTTTCAGATTAACATACGAGTCGTAGTCTCCTGGAAACAGCGGGATCTTGCATAGAAAATCCAAATAGTACCGACGAAGCTCCTCTTGACATTTCTTTAAAGTTGCGTCATTTTCTTTCCCAGCATTTCCTGCATAAAAAATCAGTAGTGATTAATGACCTGATTTTCAATATAGAACATATACTTTACATATTTTAATTTTGGGTCATACGGACCACTCGTTCTTGACCACCAATAAAAAGGAACAACGTGAATGAGAAAACCCATTGTCAGTCTAATTCGTGCTATATTATAAATGTATAACGCAGAATACTAAATTTGTATTCATTGAATTCCTATTACACAAAAAGTCATTCCTTTCTATTGACTTTTCATGGTCCCTATCATAAGAGTCCGGTCATAAGAGTTCCAGATCTGTCTGGTGTAGTAGAGATTGCTTCCCGGGATAATTGTCCGGGCCGGTGTCCGGGTTATATGAAAGTCGACAAGAACAAGAAACATCAGTATAAGTAGTTCTAATCTTTAATATTTATTGAAGGCAGACCAATATCTGAAGGACAGGGGACTAATAGCCCGGCCTTCCTAACTGTTTTGTGCAAGTACATTACATAGTACCGGTGAGTTTCGCTGAGCAATATCAACGTTGTGTGTAATCTTAAATTGCAGGTGATTTATAGTGCACTACGCGGTCCCCCTGACTTGTAATTCCACACGGCCTCAGCACACTTAAAGGTGCGTTTACATTGCGACGACATGGCCCTCGACGTAGGGTAACGTATTCCAAAATAACAAAATCCTGGACGACAAGCAACGAGTAAAGATGAAAAATCAAAGTTTGTTGACGGTTAGTAACGAGTCTCTGCGACACCATGGCAACAAGTGACAAGAAACGCAGACTTACTAATAAATTAAGAGTTTGGCTTGACATTGGGTGACGACTTTTCGTTGACGAACAACTGTACGCAACGTAGTGAGGCGGCAAATACTGACCGAGGCTGACGTAAAGGAACGAATGCTATTGACAACAGAAACGTGACTTGAAGTTTGTGCGGGTGGTACAATCATTCCTACTCACATCCCTGCAATACACTGTTGTTGACAACGATTACCAACGAATTGTGACGACATCTAAACGAATACAGACTGCTACAAACGGCATGGAAACGTCAAAGAACTGAGGGTTGCGGTGGCCAACGAGATCTCAACGACATCAAATCTTATTCTATGTCATCCAAAAAATTTGAAACTTGTAACTGAAAGCGACCGATAGTTAAACGACCACCTGCATAGGTTAGAGGCATGTGCCAACGTGAACTGACTTTAACTAACGAGGACCGGCGTAAAATTCAAAACTGCAATTCGCAGGTCTACGTTGCTTGTCGTTACCCCCAATACGTCGGAATGTAAACGCACCTTTACAGATCAGTTCTTATCATTGGGTTACATCACTACCTGGACTCCCTGGGGCCAAAGGGCTTACTGCAGCCTACATATTGGCGCAACCCTAGCTCGAGCAATTCACACCCTCATAGAATATACAGTTTTTCGCACACTCAGCTCCAGTTGGACTCGAACGCGGAACGATCGATATCTTATGTTTAACAGTCGCGAGAACTAACCGACTGAGCTAGCGATAACTATATCAGACATTTTATCATTAAGTCAACTGAAGAAACTCTTCTCACCTGAACGTATTGTGAGGACCGAAGTTAAAGTTCAGACCACACGCAACCAAGGTTGCGTGAATGGACTTTTCTATTTCGATGTTCCAATCAATTTGACGCACTGATTCCACCCAGAATGGAAATATATATTAATGTATACTGAAGGTGGTATTATGCTTTATGAATTACTTGTCTAATATAAACATTAATTCTTAATATGGGGTTCTCCGGCAAAATGGGAGGATTGTGACGATCTACCTGCAGCGAATCATGAGCGGTTTGATCTAAATGAAAAATCGCTATACAAAAACCCAGTTAATATTATTATTATTTATTATATTATTATTTGAAATCTTTATATTCTGAGCTTTAATAGTTCATGCTTTCCCATTTCTTTTCCATTTAAAAATAAGATAGACCGTGTAAGGCGATTCAGCAAATAAAGAATTGCCAAAAATCAACTTTAAAGTATAAACACTATGCCCCATTGAGCATGATAACCAATTATCGCCTACACAGAGAAACGCCCGTGGGGTTTTCAGAGAAAAACCATAACATCGTATTTTAGTTATGAAATACACTTAAACATTGAAACTTGTCACAGATGATATTTAGACTATATGCAATATTTCATGTGAATTTAAATTTATTCTATAAACATCTTCATAATCTGCAATCGTTTTAGAAAGTCAGAAACCCCTAGCGCAAGTGTACAGATCGTTTACAATGTTGTTGATAGAATTAACATTTTCCAGGTAATATATTTATGCCCAAGTTTTACATATAATTAGAAGAATATCTATGAGATTTCCATCAAACAACGAAAATGGGATATTTTACCCATATTTCACTTCAGTAGCTGTTTTCTCAAAATCATCAAGTGTAACTTTCCTCTTATTTTGCCGGAGGACCCTCAAATATAATAAATATTTCCACTAACCAACATTGCGTTTGTTGTTAAGTCGAACGTCAGGTTTGTTATAGTCAAATGCTTCCATAATGCTGTGAATTCTGGGTAGTCCTTCTTTAATCCATTCATTGAAAGGAGTCGTCTTTATCTATCATATATAAAATGATAATTGTAGACGTGTCACTGTGTCATATATGCATAGCCTAATTACCGTGTTCTCACACAGTGAGGCTTTTTCAGACAAATTTGGTTAAGGTATCTAACTTAACCTGTTTAAAAAAGGGCCTGTTTAAAAAAGGAGAGAAATGCAGTGTCAAAATTATTTAGAAAATTACCTAAGGCATCCTCTCCAAAAAGAAAATGGGAATCCTCTTGAGTTATAAATTCTACAGGGATATCGGAAAGAATTCTGAAAGAAGGGATTCCGTAATTTTCAAGTAAAAATATAAAGAATTACATTTAATTCCTAAGGGATTATGTTTAAAGGGAGTTTAACGGGTCCCTTTGATTTCAACATGTTCAAAGGGACAATTTGGAGAGGGTCCCTAATTTAGTTCACTTTTACAGGCTCCGCGTTTTATAAGTATATCTACAGGCAATATGCTACTTACAACTAAATATATGTAAGAAGATATTGATACATGTTATGTAACAATATCTGTATAACTTTATAAACTTCTCAAAATATCTACCTTTGTGAGAGTCTTCCGAATATCTTTTGCGTCTCCCGCAGAAAACCATTGTGAATGAAGTGTCACAAGGCACGACACAAACTTGTCTATGTTCTGGAATATTTCTTCCAGTTCCTGGTCCTTAAGATGAAACACTTGTGCCTCTCGCATTTCAGTCAGCATTGATATAGTATCTGAAATCTGAAATCAATGTGCGAATTATTATGTATAGAATAGTTTTAGTGCTTTAAAATTCCAATACCAACATGATGTAACGTTCGTTGGGCGTCGTGTTCTTCATTAGCCTGTGAAAATTTCAACTGCCATTGATAATGGAAAATGTAAAGCACTTTTTAAATATTTTTACTTCTTAGCAAATCATGCCTGACGCTAACGTCATTTATTCCTTAAACTTGCCGATATGATATGGAAGATGCATTAAAGATAGAGGATCCATGTAGCAACCCTTGTATTAGTTTAAGACTATGTAAACTTTAAACAAAACGAAGATATGAGGTCCTTCCCATCATGCCTTGCTTCAAATGAGATTTTTTTGTGCAGATTGTAATGAATGGTGTTATTAATGAAACACCGTATAATAAGCAGACCTCATCCCAATCTCGTATTTCAGATATGTATTATTACTATTACACCATTGATGACAACCAGTACAATTACATTGGAGCAAGGCATGATGGCTAGGTCCTGGTATCTTCGAAAACATGATCAGATGATAGTTGCAAAGCTACCATGATAGTAACCAAAACTATTGCCTACCTTTGTTAGTATTTGATGAGTACTTTTTTCTCCTCCTAGGAAATCCTTGAACCTCATCATGATATCCAAGACGCTGCTTAAATCAAAGTCGTCAAGTTGGGTCACATCTTTTGCTTTATCTGAGCTGGAAACAAACGCCTTGGCAGCCATAACAATACTATCAGACACGCATGTCGGATCGATGATACCCCATGGTATGTCGCCTTTTAATTTCCGCGGATAGAAGGCACCTTCTATAGCCTCACCCCATGCGACACAGTTTGCACAAGATGACGCTGATACTGGTTTACCTTCTGTCTTGCATCCTTGGTTTGATGCTGATTGTGCTCGCTGGCAACCCTGTAAAGCCTTTCTCTTAGTACTGTGCCATTGTTGCAAGACATTTCTCAAACATGGAATAGACTTTGTCACTGCGTAGTGAATG
>JXSR01S005934.1:8508-19950 GCA_000969725.1 Ophiothrix spiculata
TGTACTATAATTGTGTTCCAAATGTGCACCTTAGGAATGTTGTACTATTTTTGTACTCGATTTTTTTCCAGGGAAACCTTTAAACCATAATCTCTTAACCTTTGTCCTCCCATTCGGTCATTTTGATTTTTAAAAAATCCCGACACCGGTCAGACACCGGCCAGTGTCCGATCAGTGTCTGCTGAAATCTACCTAATATGACGCCGTAAATACGTCGTAACCTCGCCGCAAGGTTATGTGACCAGGGTATCCGCCGAAGGAAGCCGCAACGCCGGTATGACATCGGTATGACACCGGTGAATCCTTTCGAGCTCTTGTGATGCCCGGTCGGTCACCGGTCGGATTCCGGTGGTTATTAGACCATAGCTGAAGACATCGTATACACGCCGCAAGGTTTTAACTCAGAATTCTTGCGGCATGCTTCCGGCGTTTCTACGGCTTACGTACACCGTCTGGTGGTGTGACGCAGTAAACACATCGACACATCGTAACCTCGCCGCAAGGTTATATGACCAAGATAAGCTTCGATTATAAACTGAATCATGCGTTCTGGTTTGGAACTATCCACGGGCTAAATGTGCATATATGATGTAAAAAAATATCAATACACAGTGATTTGGTCTTAATCAATTCTATAAATCAATCATTACTGGTCTCTTACACACTACAAAACCACCAGTTCAGAGTCAGATTGCTTGCTGCATGCTTCAAGGTTCATTAGCGAAACTGCCATGCCGTCAGAATTTCATAAACTTTATTATAGATCGTAGCTGATGGTAGTTATGACCATAGATTAATCTCTATATTTAATAAGGTATATGAAAAAGGACACCCAAGTTAACATTCAACTTGATATTATTTATAGATCTCAACAATTGTGGAGATCCCCAAGTACCTTTGACAAATATCATTGGTGGTTCACCGGCCAGACCAGGAGAATACCCATGGATGGCAGCAATGATTATCAATCAGGGTTATTTTGGATGTGGTGCGTCTTTGATTGCGCCTGACTGGATTGTCACTGCAGCCTCTTGCTTGTAAGTATATTCCGGGGAAGGGTGCATGCTTTGGCGTGAACCCAGAAGTTAACCATTTTTTTCATTATTATGTTTACACGTGATTTTGGCGTGATTTGCAAAACAATGTCCATAATATTTGATATTCAGATACGGTTTATACACTCTAAATGCGAAAGAGTGAAAAATCACTCTAAATTTTGAGTGAATTTGTTTTAACTCTAATCGAGTGCGTTTTAGCTCTTTAAGAGTGAAAATACTTTGCGGTAATTCACTCTTGTGCCAGAGTGACGTTCACTCGCAAGAGAGTGTCTAGAAAACACCGCTCTTTTACGGAGTGAATCAGGAACGTGGATACTCGCGCAGTTGTAACTACGAAAAATCGTCACCGCTCACTGTACAACATGGCGGTGGTTGAGTTGGAACAGTGGAAGAGTGACAGCCAAAGGAATTTCAGAGGAAATTGTGCAACTATTTATAGGTGAGTAGATGCCAGACAATAAATACCCAACAGTGACGCTAATCATGCAAAAACTGGATCGATGGAACTTGTCGGTGTAAGCTTACTTTACTTAATACATTGGCAAATGTATTAAGTAAGCTTAAACCGACAAGTTTATTGTCTAGCATCTACTCACCGATAAATATTTGCACAATAAAATGACTAGATCATTTAGAGTAAACTATTCATAATAATAAACGGTTCACTCTTTCCTAGAGTGAATTACTATCACTCTTTCTTGAGAGTGAATTTCACTCTAAAAGATTGGTCATTCATATGGCTCTTTCTAAGAGTGAAATTTCACTCTTTTAGAGTGGTTTTTCACTCTTTCACAATAAGAGTGTATGTTATAAGGAATAGTTTTGCAATATATTGAATTTCAATAATGGCCTGCAGTAGCAAAGTTATTCAAGTTTATTTGAAGAACTTTTTGGTACGTATTGAAAAACACAGAACGATTACCCGATAAAATATGGTAGAATCATATCCGCCTCCTCATAAAACGTCATAACTAAACACATAAAACACATGACACACTTTCCCAATTTTCAGCATATATCAGGAGTAAAGTCTGTAGCTTATATATATTAGCCTTCACTATCATGACTATTGATTTTAATCACACAAGCCTCTTTTAAAAAATAAGAATCTTTAATGATTAACAATTTTTTTGTCAAAATCTCGAAATTTTGTGTGTTTCAAATCGTCGAATGTTATTCAAATTTCACCAGATAACGGTCAAGATACGTATTAAGGAATCGCAGATAATAATTTAGACTTTCTTTACAGCAACAGCAATAATTAATAGTGCTTTACCGTAAAATTAACCCTTGTCTTGGTAATTTTTGTAACGTTTGTTATCAATGGGTGGGGGTGGTGGTGTTTACCACCCCTATGAAATTGAAATTTAACCATCAAAGTTACAATGTTATGTACCATAGTATAGGGTAGGATCTACTCTTTCTATTGATACCAAAATTATGAAAATCGATCAAGGCGTTGCGTAATTATGACGTCATAAGTACTTCCGAGTCGGAAAATTATGACTTTCGCCAAAAAGGTCAAAAAATTAACATTTTGCTGAAACAGATTAAAAGTCGGAATTTTACCAGATTTTTTGCTGATAAAGAAGGGAAATGATGTTTCTAAGAGGTTTTTTTTAAGTTTAAGGTCCACACCCTGCAGATACTTTACAAAATGGCGACCTGAAATGAAGAACTGACTTGAAAAACGGCTTAGAGACATTTTTTTTCAAAAATAAGTTTTTGATAGATTCTTACAGACCTTACACTTATGCATCATCCTGGCAATTTTGTTGTTGTTGAAAAAATCTCCCTTAGTGGGTTAAACTCCCAAAAATGTAACTTTTATGCCCAAATATGGACATTGTATGACCATATTTTGGCATAAAAGGACATATATCATGGTAAATTTTTATTTATTAAACATGCCCAGATGTTGAAATTTGGTATTTATAAAGTATATCCTATAATAAAGAATTGAAAAAGAAATTTTTCAAAAATTTGGAAGATAGGTGGTTTTTAAGTTGAAATTTGATGATTTGATGTGTTGTCCTCCAAAACGGCTTACATCTATTTTCAAAAACAAATCAATAGCCAATTAATAAAAAACTATTCGATGAATTATCTAAATTACATCTTATTTTTTAAAGACATATCAGTAAAAAAATACTAAAATCATTATCAGGAATCAGGAATCAGCAGTTTTTTGCCCTTATCTCAAAAAGTGCAAAATGGTCGTAAGCCGTTTTGCAAGTCAACTCTTCAAATACTCCAAGGTGGCAACCAATCCCCCTTACCTTCCGACTTGGATTGGACACCCTGAACCCCTGAAGGTGGCATCTACGATTTGTTTCGCTAATGACCGCAAAGAATGAGCGTACAACTATCCATATCCTTTAGGTCGTTGGGTCGTATTCGTTTACGTTATAATGTGCCAGGTAACCACCCCTCGCCCTTGGTAAGACAACATTTGAAGATGATCCTGTAAACGAAATTAATATTCAAGGCTATTGTATAATTTAGAGAATCTTCCCCTTATGCAAAATATTGTGGTAGTTTACTATGTGTAATTGGGCAAAATCCCGCAGTGAACATGTCAATCCAACTAATCGTTGGTGAAAGGACCGTAGCCTTAAGATTGTGCAACCATTGAAAAAACTAAGTACATGCTCAAGTTCAAGAAAACTGCATGTAACGTTTTTGCCGTTTGCAACCATCTGGATATATTTTCAAGTCATTGCATTTAGTTATCATGTTTTTGATATGATTGATTCAATCATGTTGTTGTAAAATACGATATTTACTAATGTATAAATACCGTCATATTTTGTGTTTCCAGGCCCATCAAGAATTTGGCTCTTGCATACGACTTTATTCTTGGTCAACCGTATTTAAATGAATCGTCGTTGGGCGATAACGCACAATATTTGCGAGCGTCTGAAATATATGTGCATCCGAACTATACTGGATTCACGAATAATTACGAATGGACACCGGGAATGGACATTGCGCTGCTTAAACTGGTTGAACCGTTTGAGATTGACGACTACGTAAGAACTGTCTGCGTACCACCAAAGAGTTATGAGAATTTCTTTTTTCCTGGTATTGATTGCACCGTGACAGGCTGGGGATTAACTGGTGAAGGAGGTATGTATTAGAGACTGATGATGTAATGGTCACAATATGAAGCACAAATGTACGAATAACGAACACAAGTTTCACTGATCGAGCGTGTACCAAACGGATACTACCGTATTAATAACCATTTGACATGTTTGAACGTATTCATAACGAGCCAAGACAACCGTATGGACAACGTATTGAATGTACTCATAACGAACAACAATGTATAAAACAAAACTTGTGGGATTATAAGCTTACGTTTGCCTACATATGTTAATGTGTTGAGGCAATGTTACACATTAAAGCAATACTATAAGATTTTGATCAAAGATGGTTTATAGTAGAAACAGCATAAAGTGGAGGAATGTGACTATCTGAAAGCGTTTTCAAGTGTATTTTGTGAAAAAAAAATTGTTTTGCCACCAAAATGGATAAAAAGCACATGCATGCTTTCCTATACTAATACGTCGTCGTCGTCGTCGTCTTATGAGTCATGACTGACCCGTTGTGACCCTTTTGATAATGTCGTTCCAACTGTGCCGATCTTGAGCATAACGGTAGGCTGCATTGACAGATAGGCCAGTATATTCTCTAATGCCATCTATCCAGCGGGTTTTCTACCATTGTCTCCTGCCTCTTCTGCGATGTCCTTCCATCATTCCTTGAACAATTATTTTCTCTAGACAGTCGCCTTCCCTTCTTGAGATATGCCCAAAATATTGAAGTTTGTTGCGAATTATTTTCTGACATAATGGGGTGTATTCTCCTACTTGGCATCTGACAAATTCATTTGTTTTATGCTCTCTCCAGGAAATTCTCAACATCTTTCTCCAACACCACATTTCGAAGGCTTGGATTTTACCTTCGTCTGCTTTTCCAACTGCCCATGTCTCAGACCCATATGTGGCAATTGCCAATACCAGGGCGCTCATAATGCTTTTCTTTGTTGTTATGGTGATTCCCCTGTCTTTCCAGATGACATCAAGTCCGATGGCAGCTGTCCTAGCCATTGCCAAACGTCTTCTAATTTCCTGGGAGCTGCCTCCTTCATCCACAATGACTGATCCAAGAAAGTTGAAAGTATTTACCACCTCTATATCCTCTCCATCTGCCTTCACTGGTTGGATTGGACTTCCACCATAAATCATGACCTTTGTTTTCTTTACATTAAGGTACAGTCCGTACCCTTCACTTGTGCTCTTCACTCTGTCAATGAGGTTTTGACAGAGTGAAGAGCATGTGGAATTAAATTCGGGATCCCGAATTTAATTCAACAAATGACCATAATAGAAAAAGTAAGCATCTTTGAGCCAAATCGTTTGGAGGGTATTCATATCTACCAAAAACAAACACAATAAGCCCAAAAAATCAAAAGTCATGGGTGACAGGGGGCGCTTCATTTTAACACTTTATAGTATTGCTTTAACGTAAGTCTAACATACTTGATCTCACTCTTGTTTTGTACATATACTGTTGTTCGTCATGTGTTCGTTACAAGTACGTTCAACACGTTATTCATACGGATATGTCCGTACACGTTTATCCATATTTTTGTTACACGTTTAGCATTTGAAACTTTTGTACGTTATAATCGCAATGTTTTGGCTCAATTCGGTAATGTGTGACAGATGCTCAATGGTGTTTCCTCAGCCAGTTTAATAACCAAGATACAAACATGTGACATTGTTCAAATACATATATGTCAGGCTTGACATGTGTAATTCTCTCCTGTAAGGTCTTCCCCTGGTTCCCCAAGATCAGATTGCCCGCCTTTGCGTATTCAAAATACTGTTGCGCGCTTGGTTACTTTAACTAGGAAAGGAAACGGTTGCATATTACACAAGTTTTGAGAGAATTGCACTGGATACCAGTTGGCTAAAGAATTGTATACAAACTAATGCTTTTTGTTTGCAAATCATGAAACGGTCTGTCACCAGAATAAATGCTAAATGTCCGTAATGACGAAATATTAATCGTGAAATCATAGGTAAAATGTAACTGTACACCATTTAAACACTTTAAATAAGTGTTTCTAGGTATTTGAAGCACTTTTATTGAACATTTAATGCACCATTGTCATTAATTCAACCATTCTTTATTAGTTTAATAGCCTATCTGAAAAGCCAAATTTGATGCTATGTGAGACTTGCAGAGTACCAGGTCAATTTGTATACCATATATTACAAGTCTCGCAGGTGGTTACCCGGTCAGAATAACCAGTCACATCCCCAAACACCCCCCCCCCCCACACACACACACCCCGGGATTTTGTTTCTGGATGCAACAAATGTGTGCAAATAACGTGACGAAATATTCATTCAAACTGATTTTTAACGCCTTTTTTTATTACATTTGCATTTCAGGAGACCCTAGTGAATATCTTTTGCAAATTGATGTACCCATTGTAGATCAAGATGACTGTGGGGAGGCGTACGACCCGCAACCAATCACTGATGACATGATTTGCGCAGGAATTCCCAAAGATGGGAGAGATGCATGCACGGTATTTTGTTCATTATTAGCAAATTATTAAACGTCAAGTAACTACTATATATCAATGGTCGAATCAACTGTACGGCGAAGACTAAGTATGGTCTTATTTCAAAATTTGTTAGTTCAATATGTATCTAAAAGGATTAGATTAGAGGATAAATCAAAATTTAGTTTAAAAAGTGCAATCGATTAGATCAAATACTAAATATTTTGATCTAAATTTAGATTTAAAGATTAGATATGTTTTGCAAAATTAATACCAGAAAAAAAAAGGAATAAATAAATATATAAAGAGCAGTCTTATTGACCTCAGTTACGACATTTCATTTTCAGTATATAAAAAGTGATATTACTTTGTAAAAATTCAAAATATCACAATTTGATGTTAAAAATGTTTGTTCTAATGCAAACATATTATCAGATCCCAATATAAAAATTCATAATAATACTGTTTTTGCAATCTTGTACATTTATGTGTCATTCTCTTTAAATCATTGGAATGGTTAATGTTCTTTTTTCTAAACATATTTTCTGAAAAAAGCAAATTACTATAGTTTAGTTTTAGTTAAGTTACCCAGCGTTACATCTAAACATTTGAATTTTAAAACAAATAATATAGATAGTTAAAGAAAGGTAGGATATACGGCAGCGGTTTGTTTTTACATTTCCATATGTAAAGTAGCGGTACTTGAAATTTTGATTTAAGGAAGATGTATTTATTTTCAGTACGACAGTGGTGGACCTCTTGTAACTCAAATCAGTGACCAGTGGTTCCTTGCCGGTATTGTTAGCTGGGGTTATGGATGTGCACGAGGAGAGGCACCAGGTGTTTATACAAGAGTTACGGAATTTGAAGATTGGCTGACACCAGTTTTTGATGGAGGTGATATCGAAGGTACGTTCGTTTGAATCAAAACAATTGCAAATGTTAATACTATATTTCTTAAGTTATGCATTGAGTTTAATAAAAACGAAGGCAATATCGATATGCTTATCTATGCGATTTTTACAATCTGTTTTAGGAGGAAATATCCGGGAGACTGTTTCGTAGTATAAAGGCCGTAGCCCGCCCTTCTTATTGCATCTTTATATATAAACATCCAAAGATATAAAGTATAAATATTAACCAGAACTATTTTCCCGTTTGCCAAAAAATATTTCAGTTGATAACACGTGTGAAATGGACGAGTTTTTGTGTTCGGACGGCTGGTGTACAAATGAACGGTATAAATGTAATGGTTTCTTAGATGGCTGTTATCTTGGATCTGATGAAAATTATTGTGGTAGGTAAACAAGAACTGTTGCAGTTAACTCATGAAGGTCATGTTCATTTTTTTTTTCAATGAATCAAATTGACGAATCCCTATCTTAATAAAAAACATTGAAATTGTCAATTACATAATTATATGCCTTGTAGATTGTGCTGACTTTCCGATCCGACGAATACAAACACTATACTAAATTGCAACAGTGCTGACTGTCGTTGTATAGTAAACCCAAGTTCAATTTATTATGATCGACATCACCTTTATATTTTCCTCTGTTCTTTACAGAACTTCCAACTGCATTTTTCGATCACTCTTATTTGAGGCAGCTTACACCAGAATCCATCATGGACACTATCAACGTCACCAGCGCGATGGAATGCGCCGAACACTGCTTGAATAACTACGATAATTGTCTAGCATTTGACACTTATTACAGAACTTTTGAGAACTATGAATGTCAGCTATCAGGAAATACATTTGAAGTCTTTGAAACACCTGATTTTAATCAATACCTACTGCATTTTGAGATTGAGAAATTCAGACGTGAGTAGATAGAGTCGATATGATTAGTTATTGAAAGTTGACAGATTTTTGCAGGACCCCATAATTCACTGTTGAAGTGACGTCATTTCCCCAGCAACCGTTCCACACTATACACGTGGCTCATAGCATCAGTTTGAATTACCCGCGTTAACTGAAGTGGCGTTGAAAATAACTCAAGGTTGTCTCCCATCAGAGGAGGGAGGCCGTGGCAACTTATTAATGGTTGCCGTACGGTATCGTAGTCGATCCCTGGCTGTGTCACGTCCCACACCGCCTCTGGCGTGCCGTGGAAAAATACAACTTCCGAGATGGTCACTTAAATTATATTCGGTAAAAAAATATGATAACATCTATAAACAGCGATTTTCCAACAATTTTAATATGTTTATTACTATATAAAAACACTTTTTTAATTTTTTGAGGAAATGTAAAAATTTGATTTTTGTAATTTTTCTTAAATACGTGACCCAATAGAAATACATGTAAAACGTTTCCTAAATTTGCGTTTTAGAAATCCCTCGTCCCTAAACAAGAAATCGCGTCCTATGCCGCCTGTCACCCATAGCAATATTATTTGACCAGCAAAGCGTATTACTTAGTCTTCTTTGGTGATCACTATAGAACCAACTGTGAGTTAAGTGTATAGAACGTGCAAACGGTTGCTTGCTGGGTACCCCAGTCTATTACGTAATCAATTTGTAAGCATGTAGGGGTCTTGCATGGAAGGTTATAGGTCAAATTGTATTTCAGGAGACATCGTGCTTACAGTGAAAACAAAGAAATGGGACTAATGTTGATCGGATGTTGCTTTGTGCTTGCTTCATGTATAATATCTCCTGGAAGACGATTCTCAAAACATTAATTGGTGATTCTACGTGTTATTTTGTTGTGTGTATTTATTTTTGATCACCAAGCCTCCGTAATAAATAGAAAATGCATTGGAACTTTATATCAGATATAAGATAAGAACTAATTTACTAGTATAGTTTGACCCATAGCTGTGCAGTACATTTTTCAACAGCAAACTGCTGTCACCAACAAAGTAATGTCATCTCATTAAATGCTCAAAAGTATGAAAATTATAATATGTGATGACTCACCCCGAAAGGGGGGACTTTGCAGATGATATCAATTTGAGTTTATCATTTCATCTGTTAGAACATTTTCTAAGCTTTAAAATGACACCTTATTTGTCCAAATTGATCTAGGCGTTCATATTTTACAACAGAAAATCTGCTGGAAATTCGTATTATTTTCTTTATTTTTTGCTACCTATTTTCACCAGTATCATGAAAAGTGTTCTGTCGCAAAGTCCCCCATTTCGGTGTGAGTCATCACATACAACAAGTTTTTTTAATAAATGGAGAAATACATGTTGTTTGCAGATCCAAGTGAATCAATACCAATCGACTACATCCCAGGCCGATTCGCCACGCCAAAATGGCTGCCAATGTATGAAGTCACTACTAGCGGTTTCGTCTGGGTGATAGATCCGATCCCTAACGAATTCAATGAATACCCATTCACTGCCATTGAGATACATTTCATCATTAACCAAAATGATGGTCCGACAGAATGTGCCTCACAAGATACTCTAAACGCTGTAGCCATCCGTGCTGGACCTGATTTTACTTCACCGCTGGTCAACAGTTGGTGTCTTAATCTTGTACCAGAGTTCGTGGTGGTTCCGAACACAGTTGCAAGGATTGAGTTCATATCTGCAGACCCGTCACAGTTTGGCTTTATGGCAGAATATTACGGTGGTAAGTATAGGCTCAATTGTGAGCGAAAATACAATAAATAGGGTAGGTAAAGTTAAGAGTGCATTTCAACTTGATTATATCCCAGATAGCAAAGTCAGTTTGTCCAATGTTGGCCAACTGAACGTTGACCTAGCATTGGGCCAACTAACTTCGCTATCTGGGAAACAACTTGAAGTTTCGGCCTTTAGGGTATACCACCAGCGTCAGTTTCAGTTTCTGAATATCAAATATTTGACCTCTTAGATGAAGATCGTGGTCTGATCAACAACACTACATTAAAATTGGTGCAAATAAGTAAATAACGGAACATTATGTCTAAACAAGAAATTGTGTATATTTTTTACAGTTTTTTCGTGCGATGAAGAATTTACCACAGCTCCAGGACAGTTTAATTCACCGCTTTACCCGGAGAATTATCCTGAGGATACCACGTGTATAACAAAGATAACCGCCGCTGCTGATGAGGCGATCTTACTGGTAGGTATATTATAAAATGTTGGGTCACTTGAAATGTTAGTTAGCACGGGTGACAATACAGATTTAGACTTTAAACAGAAATATGATGTTTTGCATTTCTAATGAGAAGAAATATGCAGTTCCCTTATAATTATCTACTTTTTTGACCCCCTGTCCACCCATTTTGGATCAATTTACCTTTTATTCAAATGACAACATATAAATTAAAAGCAATTGTTTGATATTTCCACCATTTTGTATCCAGGTCATTACTGATTTTGAGTTGGAGAGTGATGGAACAGACGACTGCAGCAATGATTTTGACACCCTTAGTATTTATGATTCGGACGTAGAAGATGAGACGCGATTGATTGGGCGATTCTGCGGCATCAACTATGAATCATCAGTTAGATCAAGCGGTCCAAATATGCTAGTGGTATTCAAGTCAGATGTGTCCCTCACTAGGAGGGGGTTTGCAGCGACATTCTCATTTATTGACAGTACGTTGTTTCTTTTATCCGCTAGAAAACAAATAATTTACAGATACGATGTATCCTTGTATGGATTATTATGGAAGGCTTATGACAAGCCATTCTATTCTAAGACTTGTTTAGGTCTCATTTTTTTAGTTGGGACCCAAACGTGTTACATGTGTGTTTTAGTGAAATATACCCTCTTCTTATATAAAACCCTCCGGATTTCCAAAAATATGCATCTTAAGTGCATATAAGTATATATATCCTGAAAGCTAATTGT
>JXSR01S005935.1:24389-35715 GCA_000969725.1 Ophiothrix spiculata
AACCATCCATAGGCATGATAGGTGTCTGTAGTCTTTGGGAAAAGGGTTCCTCAAATTTTAGTAAAAGCAACACATAATGTCCCAAAAATACACACACTTTTGGGGACACTATATGTTAGTGTACTAATACATAGTTGTCCCCAAAACAGATGGCACAATTTGTATAACAAGGAAGAAGTGTCTTGCAACAATTACAAGCCTTTTACCTAACGACCAATAATTTTGACACCTATATAATGACAATTATACCAAATATGAACGCATGTTTATTCAAAATATGTAGCATCAAGAGAGTTCTTCAAAATTGTTTACCCATTTGTAGACAACTATTTTATCCGTTGCAAAATTTAGAGTGCAGATGTTGTTTAATTTTCGGATTTTGTTTTTCTTAATGATAGGCATAATTTGTTAAAATATTTATATACGCAATTTTAGTGTAACTTTAACTTTTATTAGAAATTTAGTTAACGGCAATAGCATGTTGCAATCAGAAATAAAAAAATTTGAAAGAAAAGATAGTGTTTTTGTGGAAACGCGTGTGTTTGAACAGAGCATTGATTGATACTCTTTACGGATACCACCCTACCTATAGATTGATTTTTCTGCTGCAATAAAACACCGCAACAACTACTTATCCTGGGCATTTTAAATTAATCCATTGCGGTCATTCTGATTAAAAAAATTGGAGAGTACTCCCAGAGATAGGGGAAGGATAAGCTCTTAAACACTGACAGCCAAAAGGGAGTCAAGTGACTCTTTAAAGGGAGTCCAGCATCCATGACTCTCATTTAAAGGGAGTCCAGCATCCATGACTCTCATGAGGAGTCACGTTGACTCTCACGAGGAGTCACGTGACTCCCCATGAGAGTCATTGATGCTGGACTCTGGAAAAAGAGTCGAGCTGACTCCTAAGTACGAGTCACCTCAACTCTTTTTTCGGAGTCATATAAACTCTTCAAAAGAGTTGAAGTGACTCCTTTGGAGAGTCATGATATAAGTGACTCTATAAATGGAGTCAATACTGACATAGAGTCAACTTGATGGACTCCCTTTTGGGAGTGACCTTGACTCCCTTTCGGCTTTCAGTGTTAAGTTCAGGTGTTGGGCGAGTTTTATAGTTGTCACTACCCATGTTTTTAATTTGCCATTGCGAAAATATCAAAATGCCTTGGTGCTGAAACTTACAAGAAATGTTAAAAAAACTATTTTGTTGTTTATAAGCAAAAACATCCATTTAAATCTGATGTTTAGAAATCTTATAGTAAACATTGATTTTTTTTACAATTTGCCCCGAAAATGACAATATTCAGATTGTTCGTACTTTATGACGTCATAAAAACGTAACACTTTGATCGATTGTGATTGTTTTGCTACGAACGGATATAAGAGACCCTTGGCTATTCTATGGTACAAAATAAATCAACTTCATGGTTGTCAATATCGAAGTTATAATGTAGTGCTGACCACAATTTTTGGACACTATGCGACAGAAAATGGCATCGTTAGACAAAGACCATAGTGTATGTTATTTGTTAAAAACTGAAATTACATCAATCATCCGTTAAATGACTATCAGTGTTCATTTGCCTTCAAACCTTTAGACAATAAAGCTTAGATATTCTGCTACTCACTTAAAATTCTGAAATAATTAATTCCATACTTTTTTTTATTTTTTTTGGAAAATCAAATGCATCGGGGTACAAAGAATTTAAAGAGACCTATCTTGTCTTCAATAAAATTGTAGCCCTGTCATTGACAGACCATTTTAACTTAATGATATATTTGGAGAAAAAAAAGAGGATTCCTTATCTTGGTTTTCAAAACTTACATGTATTTGTTTTCAAATTACAAAAATATGGTCTCAAAGCTGGGTAAAAAATATCCTATATAAATTCAAAACATCTGTTCCTGAACCTTTTTTCGCAATTTAATGTAAAATGTAATCTAGTGCGAATATTCGCTGTAGGGCCTCTTGGCTCCATTCTGCCCTTGGTTTGTATTACGTGTGAAATAGGAACGGGGAGTTATATATTTCTACACCTTTCTAATGATGTTTAGGCATAATGATATCACATTTTCTCACTGACAGTCGAATCAGGTGTAATGCGCAAAGATTTATTTAAACTACACTGCAAATGGCACAGAACACACAACACGTGTTCAAAACTGATACTTTTTTAACAACTGACACGTGTTCAACTTGTCAAAAAATAAAGGAATACCTATCATATTTGAACACTAATTTCGAAAGATCGCATGTGTTCTTTTGAAATAAGTGTTCCAAAAAGTCAATTTTTAACATTGAACACATGGAAACATGCCTGACGCTCTTGTTCACGCAGGTGTTTAGGCATCCGACGTGTTCAAAAGTATCTATTTTGAACGCACACATTCAAAATTGAACACAGACGTCTCAGTCTGATGTGTTCAAATTCAAATGTTTGAACACGTCCCAGGTGTTAATAAAAGTGTAACAAATTTCAAATATTTTTCATATTACATATTCATTGGAAACATATGAGCAATGTTGAATTTTCTGAAACTTCTGAAAGAAGTAGCTTTCTTATATTATACACAACATGTACTGAGAATGTATCCTGAGTGTCAAATTATGCCAGTGAAACTTAAAAGAACACTAGCGTCTGGTGTTTGGCAAAACTTGCAGTGTATTTTAATGTAATGTGGTTAACAGGTCAATTTAATCAAATGCTCTAACTATATACCTTCAGGCCCCGGGGCGCTGTGGATGGCAATTGGTACTCGTGTTTATCATAACAAATGGTGTAAAAAGGTCTGATTTTGACCAACCAGTACGGTGGCCTCTACGTTTTTAGAAAAAGGGTTAGTTTTTAGCACAATTTACGACATTTAGGGTTGTAAATTCAAGCTACCTCTGCCACAAAGGGTCACCTTTCAGTTTATGTCACTCAATGCTGTACATGTTTTGCATAAATTTGTCTTAAAGCAAGGGTAAATGAGCATGACTCTATTTAAATGATTGAAAAAACTGCCAATTGTATACGTTTTAATACCTATTTTGTATTACAATCGTATACCGATATGCCACTTGGGGTGCGATTTACATCATCTTGCCAAATTTAGGGGATATTTTTGCTCAACAATTAAGGTTTCAATTTTGAGGCGCTTTGACGAGCATGAGTACCACTTAGTATCCGAGCGGTACCCCCGGGCCTTCAAGTCTTTGAATCTTGCATCATTTTTCATCGTTGAAACGATCTTTGAAGATAAAATATAAAATGCATCCAGTCTACAAAACGCGGTCACACTTGTATATACATTTCCAATCTGAAACACTCTGTATGATATAAGATTACAGCAAATCTACTCCAGCCTATAGATATCATGATCAAGCAGCTTGTTGCATCGATATCCGATGTTTATATCCGGATTTAAGAAAATATATGTCTCTCTTGAATACTATATGATGTTATTATTGTGCTGTTGTGAGCTTTGAATACCTAGTTGACATTTAAAATATGTTATTTGATATGCATTTACTTAATAGTCGTAACTTTTTTCAGACGTAAGAATGTCCAGGTTCTTCTTCTCAAAAATCCACAATTTCATTGGTTCTCTTTATATAAACGAACTGCTTTGATTTTCAGCCTATTTCTACTCATTTAGCACAATTTTTCATTTTTTCATGTTTTTCGATATTTTTCGGTGTATACCACACAAGTGTTATAAAATTGCAATATCTTTAGCCCCATCTGTTGCCCAGTTCAGAATAAGTTATGACCTCTTAATTACTAAGGTCAGTGATACCCAAGGTTGCTTCTGACAACATCCTCTTTTGGGAAGTTTTCTCCAAATAATCAATGACAAATTAATCAAGGATTCTGTTTGATTTCTGAATAGTGATAAAGCTTAGCCATTATCAGTTATACATGCATCAGTGAGTCTTTTCAAATCCAGCATATCTTCAGACTGAGATGATCATTACCCTTGTCCGGTTTCTTCTTTCTTCTTCTGGCAACACTTCAACAGCTTAAATCTCTGAAACGCAATGACAGACTTGGTCAGTATTAGGGGGAAGGGGGGGGGGTTACCTCCCATTTATGTCACTTGACCCCACTGGGGTCAGGGGCACGTAGGGGTCTTGGGGTCCAAATCACGATTTTCACGCAAAATTTTCAACTCATCGGGATTTTGAGGTACGGTCATCAAATGTATGTATGTGAAACGTCTTGAGACCCTCTACAATTGTTACTTAATGAGAATTTTATCAGAGGTCACATGGGGTCACCAGGGGTCAAATACAAAAGTCAAACTTTCAACTTTGTCCGATTTCAACGTTTGTGGTGTCAAATTGTTCATCTTGGACCAGCGATCAAAAGTGTCAATGGTGACTCCGTCGTCCGATTCTTTCATAGGGGTCAAAGGTCAAAAGAAAGGTGAATGGAAAGGGTCAAATTGTCAACTTTGTCGGCTTTTAAAGGTTAAGGTGTCAAATTGTTCGTCTTGGACCAGCGATCAAAAGTGTCAATAGTGACCCCGTCCTCCCACCTCTCCCTGGGGTCAAAGGTCAAAATAAAGGTCAAATTCTTAGCTTTGTCCGATTTCAAAAGTTGAGGTGCCAAATTGATTGTCTTGGACCAGCGATCAAAAGTGTCAATGGTGACCCCGTCGTCAGACCTTTCGTTAGGGGTCAAAGGTCAAAAGAATGGTCAAATTGTCAACTTTATGCGATTTCAAAGGTTAAAGGTTTAAATTATTTGTCTTTGACCAGCGATCAAAATGTGTAAATGGTGACCCCATCAGTCGACATTTACTTAGGTGTCAATCATGGTCATGACTCATGATAAAGTTCAATTTTTCAACTTTGTCCAGTTTTAAAGGTTAAAGGTTATGGTGTCAAATTAATCGTCTTGAACCAACGATCAAAAGTGCCTATGGTGACTCCATCAGCTGACCTTTTCCTAGGTGTCAAAGGTCACAATTAAGGTTACATTTTTATCATATCCAATTCGCAAGTGTAAGGTGTCATATTTTTTGCCTTCACAAACGATCAAAAGTGTCAAAAAAAAAAGGCTGAAATCACCTCTAAGGGAAAAAAACAGCGGCAGGGTCCGTGTCACTGCAGTGACATAGTCATGTCTAGTTTAGATCTGTATCTTTAATGTGATCATTGCGTGTACTATTCACAATGTGAATTTGAAAATTGAGCTCCTTGGATTGGAACATCAATATTAGTGGAAGTTCTCAACCAAATTTCATGTTTGTCCCCTTAATAGAAATATCAATTTTAATATTTAAAATGGATCATAAAGGTCACAACTTACCACTAGCAAACACAGTTCTTCAGCAAGCCGCAAATCGAATTATGTTTGTTTTCAATCCTTGCGACCAGGTTTAAGTTAATTTCTATATATCCTTAATACAGATTTATCGAGCTTTGGGATTGTTTCAAATTCCTGTTCTTCTAATATTTATGTTCCAAATATCCAATTGAGGATACTGTAAGAGGTATCAGGTGGTACATATTGGCCAATCAGGAATAAGTATTGGTAGCTATCTTCCACGAGCAGAATGTAAACAATGTATGTACAATCCAATTATCGATCGTACGTACTAGATCAGTAGCAGAGATGTACTGGAGTTTAACAAAAGAGGGTAGTACATATGAAAACAATACGATACATTAGCGTCTAAACCTTGTGACCAAGCATATACAATTTGGGGATGCAGGTCGATATTCCGACAGCTAATTTCTCCGACAGTTTTTTCCTCCGACAGTTTTTCCTCCGACAGTTTCTTTCTCCGACAGTTTTTTACTCCGACTGTTTTTTTCGACTATTCGGAAAATCGACCTGTCGGAGAAGAAAACTGTCGGAGAAAAACCGTCGGAGCAAATACCTGTCGGAGAAAACGAAAAGTGTTCTACACTCGTCCAATTGAGCTTCTGACTGACCCAATCGTTTTGATTTTATGAGCCATTTTGTAGTTCATACCTGCCTATACTTTGCTGTGTAAATTTATAATGGTTTAGACACGTTTTTATTACTATCATTCATCTTCATCCATATATAATTTCTATGAGAATTGGTGATTTCGTATTTTATAGATTGTATTAGATCAATTGATCCGACAATTTTTTTGTTCTGACAGTTTTTTGTTCCGACAGTATTTTTCTCCCACAGGTTGATACTCCGAATTGTCGGAGAAACGATCTGTCGGAGAAAAAAAAAGGGTCAGACCAAGAAAATGTCGAATCAATTACCTGTCGGAATATTGAACTGTCGGAACAAAAAACCTTTCGGAATAATAACCTGTCGGAATATATTTCTTCGGAACAAAAACCTGTCGGATAAAAAAAACTGTCGGAAGTAAAAACTTCCATTCAATTGTATTTCGGGCAAATGACCTGTCGGAGAAAAAACTGTCGGAACAAAAAACTGTCGGATCAATAACCTGTCGGAATACCGAACTGTCCCCACACTTTCGTAACTACAACTTGCCTGTGATCTATGATTAAGCTTATAGCCATGTCTTTCGCCAATAACAGAATGATCTCTCGACTTCAGATTTCGTGTTTTGTCTTACTTTCAAGATACAATTGGGCAATAAAATAGAGAACGGAGATGAAAACAACGGTTATTTATTTTCCCTTAAATTTAATAAATTATTACTCAGTGTGGCGTACTGGCAAACCCGGTAGACAAATTATTGACTACAAGTTCAAACTCGATATGGAAAAATAAGATAATAAGACCATATGTGTTGACGTAATTCAAAATTTTTTACAAAAAGTGTGTATACTCTGATATGGTCTCTAAATAATCAAACGAGTTAGTAAATATTCATAAACATCCGAACAAATAATTGTATACTTGACCTGTCTGATTATAAGTCGTTTCTTTGCAAGTCTGAGCGCGTTTTTTCATCTTTTCCCATTGCTGTTTTATATCTTAAAAACGGTCAATATGCTTTGTCTTATTTATAATATCAAAATTTCTTTTTTGCGCTCCTTCCAGGGAGGGGGGGGGAGAGGGGGGGTGCAAACCCCCTAAGGTTTTCCCCGCAGCAAGAAAACGCAAAAGCAACCGCCCCAGGCTTTTGGGTAATCTCTTTTATATAAAATATATAGTTATGCCGATACGTTTAGAGCAAAATTAAGACTTTTTTCTAAAAGTCTTGTGAAAATCTTGTTTAAAATATGTATAAAACAAAATTGGTGTAAGGGTTCCTTTGTTTACCGCCTGACACTGAAAATCCCACGTTGAAAAACTGAATTCCCTGGAAATTTCCATACTATTGCGCATGCGTAACCAATTTCTTTAAATAGAATGGATATAATCTTGAATTCCATTTGTACACATTGTCAGTTCGCTGGTCTGGCGGTTATGGTTCTCGATTCCAATTCTAAAGACCGTGGTTTTTTTTTTGGCGAAGCGTGTTGGTTTTTCTTCAATTTTTTAACTGGCACGAATTTTTTACATAATTTATATTAAAAACCCCAAAAGGTTACTTTTCATCCAGATAAACATATATATGTCTTATTCATTACATTTCACATGAAATGAATTTTATTTCAACGCCGCGAGCGGGGCAGCGGTAACCAATTACTAAGTACTTTAAATAGAACGGTTCGCTGGTCTGGCGGCTATGGTTCTTGATTCCAATTCTGAAGACCGTGGGTTAGAGTCCCGTAATAGTCGTTTTGATTTTTTTTTTTGAGAAGCGTGTTGGTTTTTCTTCAGTTTTTTTAACTGTCACGAATTTTTTACATAATTTATATTAAAAAACCAAAATGGTTAATTTTCATCCAGAAAAACATTTATATGTCTTATTCATTACATTTAACATGAAATAAATTTTATTTCAACGCAGCGAGCGGGGCAGCGGTGCCATTTAAAACACTAGTTATGAGCCCTGCTATGAGCTCCGTGCACATTGCTGATGTCAGAGGATGACCTATCGGGACAAAAGGTAGTTGTTATCTAAATTTTGATGCCTAGGTATCGCAATACAAATCGCAGGCAAGTATAAAGAGCCGATATTACGTACCTTTAGAACATCATATCAACGTATTTGTTTCTTCTTGTTATATCTTCAATTTACAACCCTTACAGGCAAAATATATTTTTCAAATTTCATCAATCTGAGTTTTAATATTTTTACAAGCAGAATCGATCCAACTGACGACGTTTTATCTTCTAAAACAATTGATGTAACGGTTCAATTTTTTTTGTTAAAAAGTCTCATAATCGTTGATTTTCATAGAAAATGCCATATAATACTATTTTTTTATCAACAGCAAAACAATTCAAATACATTTTAATGGAAAAACTCCAAATTTCCATACCACCGTTCAAAATTTGCATTTGCTTTTCAAAGTCAGCCTTTTCAGCAGGTCACGTTTAAAAAACAAAATCTCGCGACCATTTTTTTTTTATCGTTTGGCGCCACTTGGATTTTGGAATTCGCATAATGAGGTCATTAACAGGGTCGCTATACGGTTAGACTGTGGTTTGAGCCTAATTCTTGCCATTTGGGGTTTATCGACCGGAAAGTGAGGCACATGGTAATACGATTGCTTGGCATTGATCGGTCATGTTTCCCTGAGGTAGAGGAGGGTGGGGCAAGTTGGCCCTCGGGGCAGGTTGGCCCACCTTGTGTTTCTGTTCATGTGATCTCGGGAGAAATATATCACTGTTGATTTTGGTTAATTTTTCACAATAAAATTTACAAGACCGAACTCATTTCTTTGTGAGAGTTATCAGTAAAACGAGTTTTTTGAGTTACCTTAATAATCTTTTTGATCAAAGGTTTTTTTGTACTAGTGTAAAGATATTACTTCTCTGGTTCAAGTTATCATTATTGATTACGAGGTATGGTACATGTCCAACATATCATGAGATCAAATCCTCCCTATTCTTTGTTTAACGTATTTGATCCAATCTGAATTCTAGTCACGCATTTTATGTTTATCTTGTTTAAGAATACTGCAAGTCGGAAATTCTACAAATCATTTGTTGAATAGAATTAGCGGTTATTTAAGTCAGGCGATCATTATATTAGTCAAGCTGATGGTTCTGTAATTACTATTTACTTGAGATACTGTAAAACATGACAACATCTATTTAGTTAAGAGAAGTCTATGTCGGTTCACGTTTAATATCAACGTTTAATAATCACAAAACTGTACCTCTTGTTAGTTCGATTAATAGAACCCTTGATTTCGGTGACACAAACCAATATGAGGGATATAACTACCAAGTCCAGTGATTACTACCTAAGGGCGGGATCAGTGGGCTATCTAGAACTCGGGTTTTTCTAGTAGTCAGTGGATGGATTATAATGTGATAGAGAAATTACATTGCAGATAGTATCAACGAAAAATCAAACGTCCTTTGGATCGGACTACATCTTCTTTGCTAGCACTAATCTCAGTTTTGTCAAACCAACACAAATATGATAATGCAAGCTATCTCAATTAGCCGTTTCTGAAATCTCCTTTTAATTGTTCAAAAAAGCAACAAATTATATCTTACATTAAATAAGTTATTAAACTTTTTATGCGTTCAAATAACACGCCTCTTGTATTTTTGTAGTAAAGAATGACTTAATTTTTCGAGCTAGAAATCACTACCGCCCCCTCACTTTGAAAACCTAAGAAATTAAGAAATCACGTAAATCCTCAGGGTGCCTTGGTTCGCGTTTTGATGCAGTCGGTGATAAACCGTTAAAGGGGGGGGGGGGGGGGTCGAAGAAGAGGATTAATAAAATCGGGCCCTATCCGCGTGATATTTAAATAAATTATAAAAATGTTAAATTGTCAAATTAAAACACTTGACTCGGCACATTTGTATAATACTAGTAGTATTCCAAATTGAAATAAAACATTGAAGGATATAGAATAACAACAAATCTCCTTTAATCTAAAGATATCATGAACAAGCAGCTAGTCCGTTGATATCCAATGTTTATATCCGGATTTAGGAAAGTCTTTCTTTCTTTTGAATACTCTATGGTATTATTCTTGTGCTACCATGAGCTTTGAAAACCTAGTTGACATTTAAAACTCGTAATCTGATATATTTTTACTCGACATAATACATTCTTAAAAAATGATAGTGATACAAACAACAAATAATGGTTATATATTTTTTTTTCATTACCCATGTGGAATTTTATGGCTGAAACATGTCCTGTTGTTTCACTGCAAATTGCAGAGAATAAGTAACACGTATAAACACGTATTCAAAACCGTTACACTTTTTAAACACCAGACACGTGTTTCAACTTGTCAAAGAATAAAGAAATATTTAACATTTGTGAACACGTATTTAGTGTTCAGAAAAATCAATTTTGAATGTTAGTGTTAAAAAAAAATTTACGCATGTGTTCAGGCATTCCGGGTGTTCAAAAGTTGATATTTTGAATGCATACGTTCAAAATTGAACACTGACTCTGACGTCTGTTGTGTTCAAAATCCAAATGTTTGAACACGTGTCAGTTGTTAAAAGTTTAACAAATGCCAAATATTTGTCATACTGCAAATCTATAGGAAACATATGAGTAATGTTGAATTTATCTGAAACTTTGAAGTGGTAGCTTTCTTATAAAGAGCATGCAGTGAGAATGTATCGTGAGTGTCAAAAATACCATTAAAACCTAACAGATCACTAGCGTCTGGTGTTCGGCAAAATTTGCAGTGTACATATATATAAGTGAAAGATATGTTGAAATTACCTGCACAATGATGTTTAGACAACTATAAAATGTGACCCGTCATATCGAAAGGTACCTTAAGGGTCCCAAAATCAAAACTGATATGTTAGTTTAATCTGAATGCTGAGCTAAAAAACAAGACACTTTGCTTGTGATTATTGGATGTTCGGTTGCAAAGTTACATCCAAATAGGAAAAAGGCGTCGGGCTGTTGAGTAAACCATAGTTATTTGTAAATCGAGTTTTTGTACTGAGAAAGGATTTTTATTTTGGTTTTCAGCAAATTGTTCTTATATTTTGGATGTTGAAACCTGATTAATATGATAAACACTTCAAAGACAACTTTTTTGATGAAATTAGAAGTTTGACTTTGAACGTGATTTGTTTTACTATACTCAGCTTGGCCCGTATCACGTGATATACAGTGTATCCAAGAATGCTTTATACCCGGTTTCAAAATATTAGAAAAAATATTAAATCATACACTCTAAGAAATTTTCCGTAAATTTTACGGTAAAATCATTGGCAATTTTGTTGCCAACACTTTACCGTAAAATTTACAACTTGCCGTAAATTATTCTACGGTATTTTAGAAATTTCCCGTAAATTTTACGGTAAAATCACTGGCAATT
>JXSR01S005935.1:64860-75590 GCA_000969725.1 Ophiothrix spiculata
TTTTATTCACTGATTGACTTGCTTGCTTGTTTATGTATTTTGTAGTGTATTGTAGATTTTTGTATAGCGCTTAAGAACCTTTGTATTTTGCGCTCTACAAACATAGTGTATTATTATTATCATGCTTACACATGTATCAGGCCAAGTTTATTGGTATCAATTTCCCAGGTCAAACTTATTCCAACTGTAACTACATCAGAGTTCTGACTGTATTTATCCCATTCCAATCATCTGCTTCCCTGTATGTACAGAGCTCTAGTATCTATATAATTATCCAACATGGCCAGCTAGTAGATTTACACTTACATGGAATACTATAGTATACGAGGGGAGAGGAAGAAAACTTGTTAAAATGAATTTTAAGACAACCTCAACATTGGGTCTATGCTTTTACCATCAAAAGCCTGCCATAGACCTCAAACTGAGGCTACTTTGAATACTTGGTTGGCATTTAAAACTCTTAGGTTGATATTCATTTTCTCAACATTTTCATACATTGCAATCTTTAAAAATGTAACAAACTGTCAACAAATAGATGACCTGCCCTCACAAAAGTCAAACATGATTGTTTTGCATTGAATGCATGTGGAGTCAAAATTGGTTTGAGAGAATAGCTCTTAATAATACAATTGCACCATTACATGTATATATTCTGTTACACTGAAATATACTACCGTAATTAAAATCCCGTGAAATGAATTACATGGTTGGAAAGTAATTTTTATAGTAAATTTGCTTAGTTTGACGTCGTTGCATTTTTTTTAAATTTAGTCCCATAACGGGCATTTGGCTATAGATGAAATCGTATAGGCGGTGGTTACTGGAAAACACGGTATACTAGTTATAATTATGGGGTTATAATAATGTAATCATTTTGTGAAACCTCAGAAAATACATATCACAGGACAAGGTCAATCAGCTCTAAAGTGATTCTTTCTAATGTTGATATAGCTCCCCTATCCCATTCACATGTAACATATATATTGAAAGAAACTCTTTTTACGTTTAATTTGAACCAAAAGACGCAACTGGTCTTCGAAGCGTTATTAAGTTTGCAGAAAACTTCAAGCAGGCGTCTGTTATTTCCTGCATTAGAAAAGCCACGCCGGGGACATGCACACGTGTCGTTGTTCAGATTCATTCATCTTTAATTTGTATGCGTGTCACGCTGTCCATGTTATCTCATTTTCCAGCATGAACCTACTTCTGCCATTGAATAAGTAGCTGGATGGGACTTGAATGCAAAAGAATTCCAGACCTATACCCACTAATTAATCGGAGACTCGACAATGTAAAGTGTCGAGTTCGTAATATTTCTGAATTGTCTGTTTATTTTAGTTTTAAAGTGAGACCGTGTCTTTTGTTGTTTTGTAAGGAGCATCTTCAAAACTCAACTGGCGGTTATTTGCCGGATCCGGTCATATTTGATGGATGACTATTGTTTATTCCGACTGAACCGACCAGAACTGACTGGTAACCGGTTGAGTTTTAAAGCGGCCCCTTTAAAACCCTAAAAGAGCCTGGGGCGGAATCCGCCCCCCGTCCCTCCGACATTCTTTTAGCCTTGCGCTTATTTTAAGACCATTTTTGTGAAAATGGGACCTAGGGTTGGGACGTGGCGTTCCGTAATGGCATGCCGGGTCAAACGAAAAACTGACCAAAAACTTATTTTCAATGGAAATTACACACAAATCGTGTTTTTTGCTTTTCATGATACACTTCCAATATGTTTTATCTTATTTATTTGATTTATTTGTAGTAAGAACATGTGAAAGTATACTTTGACTCACATTATTACATTAAAAACCATGATTTTGACGATTTTTGGCGATTTTCGTGTTTTTGACATGACGTCACTTATGACGTCACTGTGACGTCATACAAGGTCCGTTTTCAATTTTTTTTGTACCAATGGACTCGTGAGGGTCCTAGCTATCCATCAATACCCTACACTTGATGTTTCGTCAATCGGTCAATACTCTTATAATGAAGTATATTAAATTGGCGGCCATCTTGGAACTAATTAGACCCCCGTTTGACATTTTTTCAACGGCAATATCTAAACTTATTAAGCTGACATCTTAGGAATGTTGAAAATCATGTTAGAATTTAGTTATAAGGGAAGGGGGGGGGAGGGTGCACGGGAACCCATCTAAAGTGCCAGACTAATATCACAATACTATGTTAATCAGCTCTATTAGTCTATAGTGATTCTTACAAATGATGATAGCTCCATTATCCCCATTCACATGTCAAATAAACAATGAATGAGAATTTTTTTAAGTTTAATTTGAACCAAAAGAAGCGTTATACCGTATGCAACAGCAAAGGTCAAGCAGGTCATGAGGTGGATGCTATATCATGCTTTAGAAAAGCCACGCTGGTGACATGCACACGTGTCGCTGTTCAGATTCATTCAACTTTAATTTGTATGCGTCTCACGTTGTTATCTCATTTTCCAGCATGGACCTACTTCTGCCATTGAATAAGTAGTTGGATGGGACTTGAATCCCTAAAGAATTCCAGACCTATATACACCCACGAATTGTCCGAAAACTCGAAAATAAAAGGTGCTTTTCAGCTTTAAAATGAGACTATGTCTTTCATGTTTCGTTAGGGACTACTTCAAAACTCAACCGGCAGTTTGGTCGGGTCTGACCGGTTCTGGTCGGTTTTAAGCGACTGGTTATTGTTTAGTCCGGTTGAAACGACAGCAACCGCTTGAGTTTTAAAGCGGCCCTTGAGATCTATTGACAGTTCAAATTGATCGCTGATTAGGGGAAATCCACTAGCGGGAATATTACTATGACTTTGTCTTTGCAGGATTCAAGGAGTCCAGTCCGATTGGGTCAGCATTTTTTCAAAGTTTTTGAGATTGGGTACTTAAATATTTATCACTATGTTATCCATATGACATTTTACGGCGCAGCATGTCCCGTGTCAGATAAGTGAAAAAGTATCTATTTCCGGTAACCATAAAATAATCTGCACAGTGAACTCTAAGCAACTGTAAAATACAAAATTGTTTATTAAAGCTGGGCCGATGTAACTGAAAGTTGTAATTAAAGTGGTAATCTTTCATGTAACATTAAGCGAAGAGCCAGGTAAATCCAAATAGTGAAAATGCATTAACACTTAAGTAACCAAGGTATTTCCAACCCGTTGGTGCCCAAGGAGGGATCCTAGGGACCCCCTTAAAAACACCCTTACGGTATGGATTTTACGTTGAAAGTGTAGTCAATAATAAAGTATGTAAAAACAACCAAAACACACAAAAAAAATGAAAATCGGATGACCGTTTCAAAATGGCGACCGAAAAACAAAAATGTTCCCGTCAAGATTTCATAAACCGTGTTTACGAAGGAATTTTTTTGCATGAAATGTTGTTCAAATTTGCACATTGCAAATACAATTGCATTTCCAAAGAAAATTAAAAAAAAAGTTTTCGAATTTATGGGCAAAACAAATTTGAACAGCGCCCTCAAAAATCACTCTATGCTAATTAGCAAGAAAACGACTGGATTTATTTGATTTTTTTTTGCCAATGCGGGACCCGCTGCGTTAAGTTTGACATTTAAATGTCGCGTTTTAGCGGTACGCGCGAAAACCTGTTGTAGGACCTCTTGGTCACTTAAGTGTTAAATTCATGAGACGCCTCCGTGATGAGAAAAACATAATATTAAGAACTTTTTCTTAAATCAAACTTTTGATTTTAGGTGCAGGGAAAACCGCATTGCTCGGAGAAAACCTGCAATGATGTGTATTGATCGACAGTCATTATTGAACAACCTAGGTCCAACCAGGATTGAACACGAACCGCAGTGGTGAAAGGCGAATAAAGAAACGATGCGCCAACCCGTCCTTTCGCTTTCATATGAAAGATACATTTTCAATACGAAAAATCGGACCTATAAAAAAACCATAGTTCCTGAGTGTTTATAATTCCACGCGCGGTCTCACACCTCATTTACTTTCTTTGTGTCAAGCTCACTCCAGTTCTCTTGGAAAATCCAAGGATTCACAGAAAAAAGGGAGCCTTTTCACTCATTTGAGGCATATTGTGTTAGTACACGGACAAAATGACTCAAATACTTTAAAAAGTGAGTTGATCTGTCCGTGTACCGACACACTATCATGACTCCAGTGAGTCAAAATGACTCACTTTTTTTTCATGTTATTGCAGTTATCAGAGCAATCAGAACAAACAGGACATTCGCTCTCCTTGCGTTGACAGCACGTACAATTCCGTGATCATGCCTGGACTCGAACCACGGGATAGATTATCAGTTCGTGAGCACCTTAATAAACTTCACATGATTTCAAGAATTCAAGTTGTTGTCCTTCAAAGGTTGTCAGGGAGTAAAACCTATAACTGAGACAAACGCGTTCAAAGATCAGTAAGCCCTATATTTTCTGTTGATTGTCTTAAAAATATGCAGATTTATTTCACATTTCCTAGCATTTTCTTGTAATGAAACTTTGCTTGTATTTTGTTGTCAAGCACAAGGATTTTGAATCTGTCCAAAAATCAATTTCGGCAAATTACGACCTTGACATGTATTTTCACCTGTAGCACAAAATGAATTTCCTGGCATTTACTGCTCATACAGGCTGGATTGCCTGATATGCTCATTATAACGTACAATAGAATCTCTGAAAATCACGCAGAAAAATAAATGAAAAATTTTCAGAGTGCCATTTTTCCTTCGTATTTCAAATTTAAGAGAGGTTTCAGAGTGCCAAAAAAAAAGTTAGCGTATATTTTCAGCGCAAAATTTCCGTAGTGTGCTTACTTTGAGATACAACTAATCATACCTTTTTTGCACCTGACCAAGGAATGTAATCACTTGAAATCTGCTTGCATGCAAGAAATATGTTTTTAGCAAACTGGATTTTAACCCTTGTTTCACAAACATATTATATGGAAGGGGTCTTGTTGCACCCCCTTAATTTTTTGGTGTGGTAACAATGGATAAGTATCAGTCCTCTCTTTCCATTGATACCAAACTCAAGGTTATCCATCAATGCATCACGTCACTTGTACAGAAAATGTATTCAAAAATAAAAAAAAAACTCTAAAAAATTGTAGGAACATCCGAATTTCACGTGGTTTTCTGCTAAATATTGCAGAAAATTACTATTTTACCTAATTACCAAGTTTGAAATGAATATCTGTTATGTAAATGACTTAAAAGTGCATTTTGTAAATCACAGATTTATATCAACCCTCGACCTCAGAACTTTGAACGGACACAATGTAAGCATTCAAGTCCCACCCAACTACTAGCCGCTATGGCTCTCTTCCCTCAAAGTTATACATGGTCATACAGTGTCTCGGGGACAATGTCAGGTTTTGTGCTAATGGTCTCCAAATACCTTTTTATATATTTCAATATTTTCTTAAATATTATTTTAAATAAATTTTAATAAATTCCAGAGACTAATTATCCTGATTGGGCCATCCTTTATCCATTTAATAACTCTTAACTTATTTACCTCATCAGCTTGAAGTCGACTAATAATGGAGATTGGCAGAATAAGGCTTCTGATTACCCGTCATGTTATCGTATAATGCAATCAAGAAAGATGGTGACAGAAGGTTTCGTTTCAAGATTTTCATTCGCTTTCTTACCAATCAATTGTCCTTTCTATTTTTCTTCGTTTTCAAATCTGCACGGTTTTCATTCATTAGTTATGTTAAGATACCGATTGCATAATACTTTTACACTCTGGCCCAAGGCTGAAAATTGTCCCGACTCGTACAATGACTCTAGACAAAAATACTTCTTTGTCATGGCACATCTAAAATCTGGGTTTGTCCCATGAAAAATATTCGACTAAGTTTTTTTTTTCTGTACAAAACAACATCTGAATATTAGATACAAAAAAGAAACAGGTATTGAATTTTGAATTTTGAGAAATTATAAACCTCAAATAACAAGATACTCAGATTATTTCAAGGAAAGAAAGACCTTAAATTATTTTGATCAAAACCAGTGTTATCCAATAGTTGTTAATAAAATATCAACATGATATCAAGTCCATTTGAAAATCTTCTACAATGTTACTTTTATTTAGTCGATGTTTACAAACTGATTTGTCATCAAAAGGATCTTTATGAAATATATCTGATCTACAAAACTCGGTCACACTTGTATGTATATTCCCAATCTGAAAACACTGTTGCAGATATTATAACAGCCATTCTTCTTCAATCTAAAGATATATCACTAACAAGCAGCTTGTCGTATTGATATCCCATGTCTATATCCGGATTTTGAAAAATAAATCTCTCTCTCTCTCTCTCTTGACGTCTTAAATTATGGATGATGTTATTCTTGTGCTACCTAATTGACATTTAAAATCCGTAAGCTGATATGCATTTGATTAACATTTTGTATAAGTTACATTCTTTCAAAAATATAATTCGCAATTTGATTACAAAAACAAAACTGTCAACAAATAGTGGTCCTAAAGTAAAATGACCTGCCCTCGAAAAAGTAAAAAATGATTGCTGTGGATCAAATGCATGAGGAGTTAAAATTTGTTGACGATTAATGGCAATAATACATATAGATATACCAGTAACTTCATCAGACAGACTACATGGAGTGCAGATTCGGATGCACGCGCGTCTCCGAGATCCAGATCTGAGATCCGCTTACATGTACGCATATACGCAAAGTGCTTTACAGCAAATCCGGATCTGACGCCAGTCTGATGCAAAGCTTACAGAGATGCGCATTCATTCCCTGGATAAATTCAAGTACAATTCTAGTATAAATCGAGTACTATTCAGTACAAGATTGGAATGTGCACATTTAGAATATCATTCGACCACTTTAAGTACAATACTAGTACAAAATATTTGTACTAGAATTGTACTTAAATTGTACTCGAATGATGTTCCAAATGTGCACATTCCAATCTTGTACTAGAATTGTACTCAATTTTTACCAGGGTTTGTACACCCGTGTATATTGCCCCACTGTTTTAGGAACAATAATATTGCTGGAAAACACAGTATACCGGTTACAAATATGAGAATAAAAGAATTTCTTAAATACATAACACAGGACAAGGTCAATAAATTTTAAAGTGATTTTAATGCTGGTATAATCTCCCATTCAACGTAAGAGGCTAGCTTTAAGTGACCTACCTAGATTCTTCCCACTAAATTTTACCTACATATTATTTAAATGTATCAATGGAACATGTTTATAGTGTTATATACTATCATTAGTTTTCCATGATTTTGAGAAATATTGGAGAAAAAGGCAGTTCTCTACCAACTGTAATTTTGGCCGCCAGCGGCAAAAACGGTGTGAAAACAGAGTTTCTAGTATAAAATCTTAAAAAATATTGATTCTACACCTGTGATGGGTAAACAAATGATTTTTTGATGAAATTGTTTCTCTTTTAATATGTATTAAATATCTCCAAGAGCTTTGTTTGATCTATTATCTGGTTATCCATCTGAGGTACAAATTAAGGATTTAGTAAACACAGGATAGTCACACCACCACAACCACAGAATGATATATTGCAAATTAATTATCTCTCAATTTGAGCCATTTCTGTGTTGTACTATTTATCTATTTTACTACACTTTTAAGCTTTATTTTAATAGAGCATGTCAATATGTTTTTTTTAAGTGGAATCTAGCCCTTTAATGCTGGAGTAGACCTTCAAATAGCATAATTAACCGTTTTTGTACTCTACTAATTGCATACACTGCATAAAAGTATACATTTTTAGAAGCGGGTTTTTACTCTGAACATGATGGTGATGTCAGTTTTGACCAAAAATTTATATTTTACCCTTACAGGCAAAATATATTTTTCAAATTTCATCAATCTGAGTTTTCATAGTTTTACTAGCAGAATCGATCAAATTGACGACGTTTTATTTTCTAAAACAAGATTGATGTAGGGGTTCAAATTTGGTTGCTTTAAAAGTCTCAAAATCGTTGATTTTTATAGAAAAAGCCAGATAATGCTTCTTTTTTATATTTTTATCAACAGCAACAAGATTCACATGCATTGTATTGGAAAAACTCCAAATTTTCATACCTCTGTTCCCAATTTGTATTTGCTTTCACCGTTTTCAGATAATAAGGATTCAAAGTCAGTCTTTTAAGCAGGTCACGTTTAAAAAAACAAAATCTCGCGACAATTTTTTTCTCGTTTGGGCGAGACTTGGATTTTAAAATTCGCATAATGAGGTCATTAACAGGTTCGTTACGGCTAGACTGATATGCATTTGAAATTACTTCTCGAAAATCACAAATTGATTATCCTGTTTCGGCCAGCCTTTTTCTATTTAAACATTCTTAACTAATTTACCTCATCAGTTTGAAGTCGACTAATGATGCAGATGGGCAAAATAAGGCTTCCAAATTACCCGTATTAAGAAATATTGTGACAGAAGGTACCCTTTCCCAATTTTCATTCGCTTTCTTACTAATCACTTTTCCTTTATTTTTCTTCGTTTTAAAACCTGTACGGTTTTCATTCATTAGGCATGTCATAATACCAATTGCATAACACTTCTACACTATGAACCAAGGCTGAAAACTGTCCCGACTCGTGCAATGACTCTAGACAACACATTTCTTTTGTCATGGCCATAGATTTAAAGGGGAGATACAAGGCAATCCGCCATTTTTATTCCGGCATGGAGACAAAATTGGGGGTATTCGGGTATTTGCCGATAGCTTGCCGATGATACATCGCACCTTGTCATAATGCGCGAATATTGAAGCACGCACACACGCTTTGCGTGCAGGTTGGCGTATCATTCGCGTTAAGTATTATTTGCGCAGGTTGTTTCTACGCGTAACTAAGTCTCAGCACTCGGAGTTGATTTTGCCGCGAACCGAGTTGGACCCGAATACCTCCAATTTGAGCTCCATGGCTGACGACGCCATTACACGGGCCGGTATACAAAGCCTGGTATCTCCCCCTCTATATCTATGGTCATGGCACATCTATTTCGGGGTTTGTCCCATGAAAAATATTCGACCAGGTTTATCAAAAACAATTTATGACATTACTTTGATAAATCTTTACTTTAATGACTTTTTTTCTTACCTTTACGACAGGGCAGTACAAAGGCATGTCGGCCAATACATTTACCGTCCCGAAATTCATGTTTTGTCCCGATGTATATACCATCAACTTGTGTTTTAACCCCCCCCCCCCTGCTTCGTACGGCCCTGCTTTATGTTACCCTTTCAATTCAAACTCATACACTTACAACGGTAAGATTAGGTGTTTGAGTAATAACTGGTTGGTGTGGATTTATAAAAGTAATTCTGCCCAGCAAAGTAAAAACGCAGTATGTGCATTGCAGATCAATTGCAAGCTACTTTCTTTTCTATTGGAAAAACTCCTGCAGAAATGAGCAGACGACTAAATCTGTTCCACAACTTAAGACAGAATCTACACGGTTGCTCATAATGTTGGAATAAAACTATTTTCAAAACCTTTTAAGATGTCATATACCGCCAGGAACCATTCCACGGTACCACAACCCTATTTTTTGTAAATTGACGGTCGTTGAAGGATCATGTTTTGCTTTGATTCCAAGCATTCTCTTGGCGCATTCAAGCGTGACGAAGACATTCAATCACCTGCTTATCACTCTTCTACAGATAAATGTACTATATAAAAACTATCAAACATGCTTAAATACAGTTCTTTTCATGGGAATGGATTCAAAGGTTTAAAGGAAGTATCTGCTTTGCTGTATAAATTCACATACTGCGTTTTCACTTCGTGGGGTAGAATTGTTTATCGTTTCAGCGAATGAACTATGCTCCAATTGTTGAAGAAACCTACTTCACAAATTCTGCAAATAATAAAAAGTGTTTTTCTTATTTACAGGAAACCACATGAGACAAACAACAAACAGTACAAAGTACTTTTCGGAAAAATATAAAGTTTAAGAAAATTCTTAAAATTACAAATATTGTTTTTTATTTTCAGGTTTTTTTTTATACAATTCCACTTCGAAACTCATTGCTTTGTGTAAAACTAAGGTGAATTTTCAATATAAAAAATGACTATAACCAATGTCTTGCCAATGTATATTTTTGTAACGTTTCTTATCAAGAGGGGATGGGGACTAACAAGCCTCTCCCTGTGAACTTGAAATCGACACGCCTACAGTTATTGTTTTTTTTTATTTTACTACTATAATGTTACAGGATAGACCCTCCTCAGCCTCCTCTTTTCATTGATACCAAAATCATGAAAATCAGCCAGATGTCATGTAATTATTGGACTTCCGAATCGGAAAAATAATGATTTTGAAAAAAAAAAGCCACCAAATCATAATTATTCGGTAAAATATCTAGATATCGGAGTTTTATTCGATTTTAGTTTGTGTTTCTAAGATGTTCTGTAAGTTTTTGACCATACTATGGAGATTTTGTTAAAATGGCGATTTCAAGATATTGAGGTAGCCACCAGTCTTTTACCTTCCGAATTTGACACCCTTCCATGAGTATAATTCTCATTGCAATTACATGTGTATTGTGGTCCATGGTATTGCTTGAATTTAAATTTACGATAATGATGTTTACTAACAAATGAATTTAAATATACGATAATAATGTTTACTAACAAAATGAGGTTTGAGAGCCAGAAGGCTGTAATTGCACGTGCAACGAAGGTGCAAATACGACCTTGTGGTTCTTTCATTATTTTTTTTGCAAATATGGCCTT
>JXSR01S005936.1:31954-42944 GCA_000969725.1 Ophiothrix spiculata
AACCAGTGCAAATTATAAAGTACAGGTGTGATGTGAAAGCGTTTCTTTGAGAGTGTGATGAGACGTGCAGCTGTATTTTGTACAAGTTGTAGACGGTGAAGTTGATAATCGGGAGTTCCGTATAGAGCAGTGAGTTGCACATGTCCAATCGCGATGTAACAAGAGAGTTGACAGTGAATAATGACTAGATGCTACCCCCTATGAACAAATCGACGTTCCAAATCAATTAGTATGCCTGTGACATGGAGCTATATATAGAACATATTGCTCCATGGCCTTTGATGAGCTGCTGTTCATGCATGTATTTACGTGGAAGGTTTCTTCCGTTATTCTGCTTCTGCTGCTATTATTACCTTAGCACTATACATGATGTACAGGGTGTCTCAATAAAAGTGTAACACTCGAAAATCGCTTGTTTTAGGCATGAAATGGTGTCGTAATTTATACAAATTTTATGTCAAATTCAAGATATAGGACCTATCTTTCCAGTACAATTTGCCCCATCACGATAGCTTTTGTCAATCTGGAGATATACGCAATTGTTTGCAAGTAAGCGAAATCCAGACTGTGTCATCGAGAGTAAACTGCAACTGTTGCCCATTTCCTGCTGCCATGTTTCTTTTTCAGGCATCAACACCCATCTGACAAGATTGCTAAAGATCATGATGAATGCACTTTCTGCATGATAGGATAGTTACATAGTTGATATTTTAAGAACAATGCACTAACACCAGTGCTTATTGATGGGTGCAAATCAAGTATTACATAACGGTTTTCACACATTGCTATTGTTTTAAAATGATAATCAACTCAGTACATGAGTATAGATTTTGTAAGTATCTGAGAAGCAGTGGTGGTAGGACGATCCCTTTTTCAACGCACGGGACGCGGAGGGCACCACCGAAATCAAAAATACTGACTTGAAAAATGGAACGAGGATGATCACGTGTTTATTTTTTTTTTGTAGTTTTTATTTGAAAATAGGGAAATAATTACAGTTGCAAATAACCCCAGAAATCACAGGCCCCGGTAAGATCACAAACCTGTTTTTATTTTTGTAGACCTATTATGTGTATCTAAGCAAAAGTAGAAGTTCAAGTATTCAAAAATAAATCCCGGAAATAAAATAAACCAAGTAGGCCCTACTACTGGCAATGAATATGTCTCACCGTCACTCGAGCTCCGTCGGCGGCCCGGCTGTATGGTATCAAATTTGCATTTTATTTTGATAAAATAATAAAACCTAAAATACTGATGAAAATCATGAAAAGAAAAAAATTAGAAATTACAAAAAATAAAATTAAAATTAAGATGGGATTCAAACTCGGGTCTCCCGCGTGGAAAACTGAAGCCCTAACCGTTAGGCCACAGAGGTATTTTATAGGTGAAAGGAAATTTTAACCAATTTATACATTTTGCGCCCTGACCTACGATTCGGCGCATCAGATGTGATGAATATTAATGAGATAACCTTCTTTACGATAATTTTCGTAATCGCTCACATTCAAAATAATCAAAATATCTTTTTAGTTTTCCGAGGTTGAAGTCCCAACCTCAACGGATTTGGAATCTGCATATTTTTATACGCCAATTAAGGGCATAAAATGAAATTGTGGAACTTGTTAAAATTCATGTTTTTTGAATGGGAGTTTCAAAATCTGATGACGTCATGTCCGCCCCCCCCCCCCCCTGCTGAGAAGCAACATACCAACATATTTAGGTGAAATTGAAAATGGGAAAATTTGGCCCGTTATTTAGACTGCTGAATTGTACCACCTTGCAGTGGTGTACTATTATTAATTAAGCTTAAAGGAGAAAAATGTTTTTATTTACCACGTTGTAGAAAACGATTCTTACTGATTTTGAAGGAAGTGATTTTTTTTCTTTTTGGTTGATCTTTTTTAAAGTATGGATTATTTATATGATCAAGTACATTTGCACTAGTCTGACATTCCAGACCCATATTAGGCACTGCAGATTCATACAAATTGCAAGTTATGATTAAATAATGTGAAAGGGTATTGAAAAAGCTGCAAAATGAGGGGTCAACCACTTCTGTAGGGTAAGCAAAAGTGAAGTTATGATCAGATTTAGGTCGGAGAATATTTGCCAATTCGAGGAACAAAATCCGCTGGAAAATTGTGACAACTTTCAATGATTTTGAAGCAATAGCTGCCGTATTGATTAAATCCATTATTTCAAGGTAAATGGTAATCTTTGTCTGTTTTTAGAACAGAATATGTTGAATTAAGTTTAGGAAAATGAAAAAAAATGCCAATTTAATGTTTTTTATGACCAAAATATTGCAATTTCAGCACTCATTTCATAAAAAAATGAATAGCTGCTATATTGGAAATTAATCAAAATCTTGACGTTTGCAGCCCGATTTCTCAATGTGTGCCAACTTTTTTTCTTTTAAAATTTACATTTTATGATTTCTTATCATCTTGGGTATCCCTTTCTTGAAGAATAAACCTAAGACAAACATTTAAAATGTTGGTTCCATTGCATTGGATAACATTGACTCTTATTGTTTTCAATGAAATCCAACATTCAGCCAATGTACCCGGTCACAGTGCTTGTATGAAAATTGTACACTTGGAGCACGCCCTCAACATTTTGACAGCTAAAACAGCCTACCCATATTGCACTGAACTCGTGCCTCATATCCTATATGAGGCACTGACGCTAAGCGAATTCGGCAAACTTGCAACAACGTATTTTCAATGGAGCCAGTGTTCACGATTTTGAAACGCATCTTACGGCAACCTGTGACAACATGACTCAAAACAAATTGGCTTGATTACTTTATATATTTTTTATCAAACAAACTTACTATTCACTTTGGTCATTAATTTCCACTTAAGGCGATATCTGGATTCGATTTTTCTTGTCTACAAATGCGTTCCCGGTGATCAAACGAAGTCAACAAAACATTGTCACGTTGCAGATTGCATTATGGGATTTCATTAATATTAATGTAACGTCATTTGGCCATACCATTATTTCGTAGACGTTTGACTATTCCAGCCAGGGATCATAAGCAGGCGCTACTTGTCGACGTAATTAAAATCACCCCTTCAAAAGCAATGGATTTAGCGACATTAAAGGCCATATTGGTGATGTAATAATTAAGGCCTGGAAATAGGATCATATGTTTGGCGTATGGTAGAGGTTCTACGGAATTTAAATAGCTCCCCGCACGATCCGAACGAACAAGATTATAGTCGCAGTGAATCGGATCGTGTTTTACGATCAAGACCCATACTCCATTTCATGACATATTGGGTCTTGGCTAACAGACATTGAATTCTGTGAAACGCCAACAATTTTTTTTTAAATACGAAGCAGATGCACCTTTTGAAGCAAGAGATGAATGTGATCACTATCAAATAGCACTCAGCTCAAGAAAAATTCATAATCAAATGCTTTTATGTACCAAAAATCGACAAAATTCCAATTTTGGACTGCCGAATTCAGACTAAGATGGCGTCAAAATGATGTAAACAATGCTTACAAAATCTCTGATTTTTCAGGTTCAAATGTCCCATTAGTCGTTGCAATTAATGTTTTAGTTAGTGGAACTAATGCTCTTGCTCTTGTCAAACATCGATGTACGCAACTTGAAGAATAAAATAGAAAAACCGGGTTGGCCAATTTTTGGCCATTGCGCCGTTGCAGTCAGGGGCGTTAGACCTAGGTAATTTGCACTGAACTCGTACCTTTATATTCCTTATCATATGAGGTACTGACGCTAAGCGATTTCGGCAACCTTGCAACCACGTATTTCAATGGAGCCAGCGTTCAGGTTTTTGAAACGCACTTATGGGTCATTCCGTGTCAATTCACCCAATGCATTACACCTAACCGCCTTCAAATTAGCTCAAATTTGGTTTGCAGGGTGATTTTTTAAGAATGAGCGCAATCGGACGTACGGTTATCTAATTTAGCAGATTTTCGCAAAAACGGACGCACTCGCAAATACGAAAACGACCATATCTCTGTAACCGCTGAACCAAATTGGTTGAAATTGGTGTCTTTAAAAAGCTAATGGCACAACCAATTCAAATTTTTCATAATTTTTCATGTAGGAGTGGGTTAAAGCATAATGACATTGAAATATTTAATTTGACCTTGAATTTGACCTTCGAACAAAACCATACGAGAATGTTTTTCGTTGAAAAATATTCCCTGAGATGTTTTGTACAATATATCTCAAAACTACAGAGGTAATATTTTTTGTTTGTTTTCCAGCTCTTCTCAAACCTAGCTATGTGCGAAATGCCTACATGTATACCTACAACACAGGCAATGATTTTACCACATTTTATCTGTTCCTATACAAATTGTTGTCTATGTTGTAGGTATATATAGGGTTTCAAGATCAAAAGTACTTGTACCTCATCAATAAATTCCTATCAACAATGAACGTTTTATCTACCCGGCCTATTTGATGGTCAATTTGTTTTAACCTTTTCAAATTTACTGAAATCATGACTTTTAGTATAGCACGTGTATGACCTATTCACCTCGATTCTCTCAGGCCTATAGATGCATGTACATCGGAAGGCCTGTGACTGTTGACAGTTGAGGCTAGCTTAGTTGAGGCTAGACTAGCCTCAACACAGGCCTTTTCCAATGTACTACATCTACATAGGCCTGAGTCTGGGAGAATCGAGGTGAACATTTGGCAAGATTTTCTAAGTTCAAAGTCATGTCTCTCATGATTTCAAGAAATTGGAAAAAGGACAAAACCCGGGGACAAAACAATTTGACCATCAAATAGGGAGGAGAAAACGTTCCTTGACAAGAATGAGGTACTCCATCATCTAAATAATCTATACTTTAAACAAGATCAACCAAAAATCAGGAAAAAATCAGTATCTGCAAAAACAGAAAGAATTGTATTCTACAACATGGTAAACAAAAACATTTTCCACAGGCCATGCTAGACTAGAGGAACACCGCAGCCCATGGGCTAAAATTACATGTAGCCCATGATGACGTTTAAGCACAAAACGTTCAAGCATAGGGGAACGCGTATTGTTGTGCTAATGACCTAACCAATTTATCCCTGCGTGGCACACGTCCAATAGATGATAAATCGATCATTTATCATCAGTTATTACCGTCTGGTCATGTTGATGACTTTGATCAATGAACTCGATTGATAGATTAAACTTGAAGATATACACTCTTAGAAAGAAAGTATCAAATATGAGACAAAAAGGATCAATTTTGATCCTTTTTAGGTATCAAATATGAGCTTATCCTTTAAGGATCAAAGTGATCCCAAAAAAAGGATCAAAAATTTTGATCCGAAAAAGGATCAAATATTTCTTATAAAAAAGACCTGCAAAAAACATCACACTGAAGTGACGCTAGCAGGGTTTGAACCCACGCCGAACTCATACCTGCTGGTAATTACGACTCGAGACCAATGCTCTAACCACTCGACCACGCCGGACTGTGTGATAATATCAACGTATTTATATATGTTACACCATTGTATACATTCCCCGCTGTGTAGTGGATATTGGGTTGTACTCAAATATGAAACAAAAGATACGTTGGATTCAAACGCGGTATCAAATATGAGCTCATCCTTTCCGTATCAAAGTAAACCAGAAATACGGATCAAAACTTTGATATTGTAATCAAAAAGGATAAAAATAAAATGATCCTAAAAAAGGATCAAAAATGATCCTTGTGAATTTGATCCTTTTGTATATATTGATCCGCAAAAGGATCAAAAGTGATCCTTAAAGGATCAAAAGTGATCCTTAAAGGATCAAAATAAAATGATCCCGAAAAAGGATCAAAAATTTGATCCCGGCCTTCTAAGAGTGTATACTACTTACTACTTAAGGTTGATGGGAAATATATAAGGTTTATGCCTGTTCCACCCCATATCCATTAGGCCCTTCTTGAGTGCTGGTCTATACAACTTGTAGGAATGACCTCTGAGCTGGTTGGTGGTATCGCTCCTTTGAAAGAGTTTATTTGCTGCAATTCCCTCTAGGTCATTCAAAATCTTGTACGTCTCAATGAGATCTCCCCTCAGCCGCCTGGTTTCTAGGCTGTACAGATTGAGTTCTCTTAGCCTTTCATGGTATGGCTTCGATCGAAGACAGGGAATCATCTTGGTCGCCCTTCTCTGAACTCTTTCCATAGCCTCAATATCACCCTGAAGACTTGGTCTCCATGCTTGAATACTATATTCCAGATGAGGCCTTATATATGTCTTGTACAGACTGGTGAAGCATGACCTGTCATAGTGCTTGAATGTACGTTTTAGCACTCTCAACTTTCAAATAGCCTTAATTGTTGCTGCTGCACATTGCCTTTTCACTTTACAGTCTTCTGAGATGATCACTCCCAAGTCTTTCTCTTCAGTGTCATGGGGTATTGTCTGTCCTCCCAGTTTGTACTCAGATCCGTTGTTGCCATGACCCATGTACATTCTCTTACATTTTCCTGCGTTGAAACGCAGGAGCCATGTCTCTGACCGTGTTGAAGATCATTTAGATCTTTCTGAATTTCCTTACTGTCTTCTTCACCTCTGATTTTTCTGTAGAGTTTTGTATCATCAGCGAACATTTTGACATTAGATGATACAATGTCTTGAAGATCGTTTATATAGATCACAAACAAGATTGGTCCAAGAACTGACCCCTGAGTACACCACTAGTCACTGTCGTCCATTCTAATGTCTTGTCGCCAGCCGAAACCTGCTGGAGTCTATTTATCAAGAAGTCTTCAACCCATTTCCAAACCTGTCCTACAACACCATATGACTTCAGTTTGGATAACAATCTCATATGTGGAACTGAGTCAAAAGCCTTCGAGTAATCTAAATATATCATATCCATCATCCAGAAAGCTTGTTACATCTTCAAGGATCTCTAGCAAATTTGTGAGTTCATGTGTGACTTCCTCTATGGCTTGATCATCCTTGGTGATAACAAGATCAATGAGGGAAGGTTTCTGTCCTTCTCTTCTTCGCGTGGGCTTAATTCAAGGTTGGCAAAAATTGTGATTTTGATAAAAAAACAAACCATGATTTAAATCGATTTAAATCATGATTTAAATCATAAAAATCGATTTTAATTGATTTAAATCAGATTTTTTCAATTCAAATCATGATTTGCATCGGGATTAAAATCAGCCTGATTTAAATCGGCCAACCCTGGGGCTTATCAACATGTTGAACAAGAAACAACTCATGGATTCAGAGGTTCAGAGTTGATACCTGCATTCACTGTATTGGTTTCCCAATTTATCTCTGGATAGTTGAAGTCACCAAATACACGTAAATGGGTTGCATGAGTTATACTGCCCTACCACGACAAAAGGACCCAAGTGACATTTTTTCGGAAATTGAGTTATATAGTTGGGTGAAAAGAATGCTTCATTTTATACATGTTTAACCTTAAAAAGATGTTGATAACCTTTTAATTGCCGAGTAATTAGCATGACAAAAAGACCCAACTGCACTTTCAGTGCCAAAAAACCATGACAAAAGGACCCAACTACCCATTGGGTAGTTGGGTCCTTTTGTCATAGTACCCAATCCCCCTCAAGTTCTTGTATTAACTTAAGTGGCCTATCCAATCATTGTTTTGGGTAAGTGATGGGTAACTTCCTGCACAGAAACAGCACTGCCTTGCTTGTATTATGAATCCAGTGAGAGTGTGTGATAGTTGGAACTTTGGTTGGAAGCTGAGTAAAAACCATGACAAAAGGAAACAAGTGCATAAAACTACCGCGGGATATGTCAAATTCATGGACCCAACTGACATTTTGACCATAAAACATTGATTTTATATAAAATCATTTATGTTACCTTATAAGTGTGGTATTGCTCTATTTATACCACCAAACAAGAAATAAATGTGTTTTATTACCTTTGGCGGCTGAAACAAAAACATATAAATGGCCATATCTCAGAACTATCAAAATGTCACTTGGGTCCTTTTGTCGTGGTAGGGCAGTATAGTAGTCGAGTGTGTAATTTGCTTCCTTACAGCTTCACTCTTCATTTGTGTACTATTCGGGCCTCTGTACACCACTCCAACAAGAATGTTTTCATTTTTGGACAGTTTAATTCGCACCAAATTGATGTCTCTACTTCGATCTTCAAAACTGTAGCTTTGGGTAGCATTTAGTGACCTGCGGATATACAAAAGCACTCCTCCACCAACTCCGTTAGGACTCGCTTTGTCCTTTCTGAAGAGATTGTAATCTTCAAATGCTAAATAATTCACTGTCTAAGATGCTACTATTACACCAGGACTCTGTAATGCCTATAATCAAAGGCTGGTACAACTCAATGTTTGTTTCAATCTCATGTCTCTTATTGGTTATTGACTGTGCATTTGTGTAGTAGCACTTGATTCCATTTATCATGCTGATTTCATGAATACCTATATTTTCACTGTCACTGTTGTTACCATGTTAAACCCATGAGGGTTGGCTATAAACAGTTTTACCATCATCATCTTCACTCTCTTCATTTCTACTTGATCTTGATTCACAAATAAAACTTATCTTTCCAGCGTATTCCTTCTCATCTATATATGCTCCACGTGCATGATCACTGATCATCCTGTTGTCTGCATTCCCATCATCAATGTCATCCGTTTTTCCATCTTTCATAATACTGTATAATTGGATGTCATTGTCAAACTTTCTTGCAATCTCTTTACTGAACTACTTCTGTTAATCACTCTTGTCACGGTAGTGCAGCGGCGGGCGTCACGTGACCTGTTCAGCCTATTGTGTTAATCTATTCATAAAACAGAAATCGGTGGTCCGGAAAGTTTTGATTTTTATATTTTTGGACATGGATTCTGGTAGAATAATATCTGAAGCATCTGAATTTCATTTTTGCAAGCTTTTTATTGAATGGTTTGGAAATTAAGTGTTAATTAACATGAAATGTGCATAATATTTTTAACCAAAAACGTCAAAACAAAAATTTCACTGTAACTAAAAATCTAAAATAGCTATAATTATTGATTTCTTTTTTAAATTCAAGGTAAAGATCTATATTTTTGATATTGCATCGTAACAACTTGGTCATACGGTTGAATCATCTGAAATTTTCATACAATTGTTGAAAATTTGTAAAAAAAAATATAGAAAGTGCCTTTGGTTCTCTGACACCAACGCTTCATTGCTGTTCCTTTGAAGCAAAAATTACTCTTAAAACTATTGCCACGTATGTTCTATTTAAATGTGCCAAATATTTTTCTTTTGACCTTTCTAGTTTTAAAAATAGAGTGCAAAATCCTAAAAAACTCGCAATGTGCTCATGGTACTAGCCTACATAGTTGGTATATCAGAATCATGATAATCTGCTATGGTATTCTGGTATTTGTTGTTCAATACTGTATAAAAAATTATTTAGAAAATATAATCAAAACTGGCAAGTGCTTTGAAAATTGTGTAAATCGGCAAATGTAATAATAAATTGCTTTTCTATTTAAAAAAAAAAACATCGCCACTCATATCGAATTTCAAAATTGGGCCGGTGAAAACTAAGCAGTACTGTATAATCACATTTGGGTGTCTGCAGTAGTAAAAACAGAATGCGTACGTTACGCAGTGGCGTGCTCAAGGGGGGTCAGTCAGTCGGGGAAAAGGCACATTCGGGAATCTTGTCTAAAAAAGATCGAAAAGTAAGGGTAGGGGAGAAAAAATCAAAGGAAAAGAGAAGAAAAATTATTGTATATGTTGTAAAAAACGTAGAAAAAACTTGCCGTGGGATTTTGAGACCCCTTTTCACGTTAAAACATTTTGGGTGTACTTTTGTTCTTTTTAGTCTTATGCCATTCGAGGGAAACTGATAATTTTGCCCACAGATCTTTGTTTTGCCCCACAACTCCAAAAAATCCTGGACACACTAACGTAACGTCACGTGTCGTTGAAGGCACTGGTGTTTTGCATCAATGCCAACGTGTACATACTATATTCCTGAAATGGTGAATTGATTGATATGATTGCAACAATATAGCCTATACACATTCAATTAATATAAATTAGGCCCTAAGTCTATTAAAGGGGGAAATACTGGAAATATAATAGGCCTACCTTCATAAGCATAAGAAAATAATTAATTTGTCATACGGTTCATTGTACTTTATACTTCTTAAATTTAGAAATTTATTGAAAACAATATCTTATATCAGTGAGAATAATTTAGCAATAAAATTGTATAAGTATTTGCAATACTTGTTGCAAATTAAAGCTAATGATCAGATTCGTAAAGATTGCAAGAAATATATTAAAAAGGCGCAAAATTCAAAACGACACATCATTTAGTTTTTGTCAACAAATTATTGTGAATTTGATACAACTTCAGTTGCGCTTTCGTTGTTGTTTTTAAATTGTTAATTTATTACACCAATCAAATATCATCTATATTAATATTTTTACAAAAATAAGAGTGCACAAACACAAAAGTCATCAATTGATATTGTCGTACAAATGAAGCATCATCAAGTAGCAAAATATATTTGCCAGATCGGGCGATTTGTGTTTGAAAATTTCAAAATTGTCTTAACTCCTTAGAAGACACATTTCCTCAGACACCCTTACACATGAAGCATCAACATGATCAAACAGGACAGTGTTGAAATCAAATCACCTCTTTGAGATTATTTGGTGGCTTTGGAAAAAGCCTTTCTGAAGGCTGCCCCTTGCCAACAGATTTACACAAAAGTAGGTTGCCCCTAACCTCTAATATGTTATGAGATATTCGTGACTCTGAAAAGAGTCTTCCTGAAGGCTGTGTGTACAAATGATAGGTTGCTTTTTGCCTATTGAGTCTCAACCGAACAGATTGTTACCTGATCGAGACGTGACAACGAATAGCTAGATGTACAGTTTGATCAATTGGCTGGCTTCCATTTCCTTTGGTGATGAAAGATCAAAGGCACCTTGGAACAACCATTGTGCTAATTAATCAAATTAACAAACATCCTGT
>JXSR01S005936.1:85872-106576 GCA_000969725.1 Ophiothrix spiculata
AAGTAGGCGGTCGATACGCAGGCGAGACTACTGGTTCGCGAACCATCTTGTTGATATACATGTGTCAAAATGCTAATGTTTGTACCACGTGATATGCATAGCCAGGGTTTCAAAAGTGTGGGGGGGGGGTGCACAATATGAAGACGAACGGACAGAATTGTATTGTATTGTACATGACGTCATTATTCATCATTCCTTATTCTCATCCATTCACTGACGCTATTGTAAATACTCTTAGTAATAAGTTAGCTTGTTATTTACTTTTTGTATTGATCAACCTTATTATATTTTCTCGTAGTAATTTATTTTTTTATATTTTTTCTGTGTGTTTTATATACTCTTGTAATGTTTTTATTATTGTACTTTGATACATGTTGTTGGTGAATATCATAATTATCAATAAAGTTCGTAATGATTTTCAGCAAAAAATTCAATTTTTTTCTCTCAAAATCCAAAAAGTCCAAGTTATTTCACAGTGATCATATGACCGTTGTTACGGTCAGAGCAGTACTGGGTCAGAGATGTTAAATGACCAAGGCCAAATTCACCTTACGGGTACTTAAATGAAACAAAATAAATACACTGAAAAATTTGGAATAAGTTTTAACAAATTTAATACAATGTGTACTTTCTTTCAGCACAGTTAACAAATATTATATCTTAATTTTACCTTAACTTACAGTTTTGAGGTACCTCTGCGAAGTCTGCGCGCCTAGCTAGGAATTGTCAAAAATGTTTATATTCCACGCTATAGTCCAAGATTGTTCATTAATGTCCACGCATTAAGTCTTGAAAAACTTGCAGGCGTATTCTTGGAATTCACAAGTTCCGGAATCCAGCTGGCAAAAGGTAAATCCAAAAGTTTCCTTGTGAAATCAAATGGCGATTTCCACACAATAATCCAGCAATCGCAACGAAGCTCCACTTGGCTTAAAAGCTGAATCCAACGCTCATAATCCACTCGGAAATTAAATATTAAAATAACAGTTTGTCTTTAATCCTCCAACTATCGTTATCTCCAATCTCCTTTCAAAGTTTAATTAGCAAACTCCACTCCACTGTAAAATTGTCCACCAAAATCAACTTCTCCTGAAGTTGTCAAAAAGTTGAAGTCAATTCAACTTTAACTTGTCAAAAATCCATCCACCCAAAACATCCATCTAGCTCCGAACAAGCAAAGTCAACTTCTGACCAAATCTGATCAGGCCACGGGCCACAGTTTCAACATTTTCATCAAAATTTCCCCACGACATCATTACTACATTTAACATAGTAAATTGTACAGTCTTCAATGTGAGGGATTTTCCCAGCATCATAATATTTTCAAGTAAACAAATCTATTTCTGAAACTTTGGGAAATTCCCAGATCACCTGATATTTTCATGCAATCAATTGCCTATTTATAGAATGGGAAATCACCCAAAATTGCAAAATAAGATTCACTCACAAAAAGTCCCTTTCTGTGGCAATCAAAGATCTCAATAATTAAGCTTCTCTAATTAAACAATTAATTAATCAACAAAAACAAATAATTCATTTTCACATAACACCGTCATATGACCATCAGGAGCTTTCCATTATGCGAATAGGGGTTTAACACAGAATTTTGACCTTGTCCTTGCGCAATCAGCACGTCTCAAAATCAACACGTGGGTAATTTGACAGCCAGAATTTTCATTGAAATTGGTGAAATTAGTGAAGTTGAATCCACCCTGGTTTAGTCAGAACTTTTTGGAATGTTGTCGTCTTTATTATTATTTGTCACAGTAACTGTGTAGAATAATAATAGTAATCGAATGACAGACATTGGTCAATCGACCGAGGTCGCTACAATTAACGCGACCTGGGTCGATTGACCAATTGATCCAGACTGAAATCTATGTTGATCAGATCCATATTCACACTATTGATGTATACATGCATGAAATATAGTCTGGTATTTATTATTTTTGTCTAGTCTGAGCTGAGACAAATTAACTAATATTGGTCTCAGGTCTGAGGTATCTGTTAAGCATGAACAATCAATGGGTAATTTCACGCTAGAAGTCTCACCTAAGTGATTTTTAAAAGTTGAAATTGTGGCTGAAAAGTTATTTTACTAAAAAAGTAAACATATTCAGCTTTCAGGAACTGTTTCTATTTTTCTCCAACAGCTCCCAGATTTTTTTTTACACAGACATGAAATTCAGTCAAGATTTTTCCTTAAATTTAGTCCATTTTAGGTATAAATTGAGGTGTATGCTATTAAGAGTCAATAAGCTGGATAGATGATTTTTCTTATATAATTGTAAAGTTGAATACCTTTCCTAAACACAATTACAAACTTAAGCCACAAAGGTGAAGTATGACAGAGCTTTTACTATCTGAAGTTTCAACATGTTATCATATCTGGTTTGTCCTGTCTGTTACAAAAAAACATGAAAAAGTTGTGTATTTTTTACAAGCAATAGTAATTTTTGTTCAAAACTGAATTCCTATCTTCTATGATGGTACAATAATCTGAAATGAAAATTTAAAAATATCTATAAATAAATAATGAGTTTGAAGTTCTACCATAAAGTGTGTCCCGTCTGTCACGTTTTTACCCCTCGGTTGTATACAATTCAATGGGACAAAAATCTGGAGTTGCAAAATTTAAAATTTTTATTTCAAATTTGAATTCCACATAAAATTCTAGCTATGAAAAAATAATTTGGCCATAATTTGGTGTAACTTCATGTAATGTGCGGTCCCTGGGTGCAGCCCTCTCAAGACTCCCTTTTCGTGCCTTGCCTGCAACTCCCTAGACCCCCATTTCAAGCACAATATTTAGTTTTCAATCCCTATTTAAAAAAAAAGTTCAGTAAGCCTCCTTTTTTGAAATTTAGTTCCCAATACCCCATTTCAAATAAAATTTAGGAAATTTGAGCTTCAAGAGCTCAAATTTAGCCCCAACAATTACTTCTTGAGGCTCATTTTTGGGTCACTTCAATCTTCCATTCCCAAGACAAGGGTTTCAGAAGTTGGCCGCACAGGGCATACCCCTACCAACACCAAAGTTGTGTGACTTTCAGTTAGTATAAAGCCACCTCAACCCCCTCATCCCACAACCCCCGAACCAACAAGAAAGATGTGTATTGTATTGTGTTTATATATAAAGATGGACTTTGTATTTAAATTTGGGGCTAATTTATGCATTTAGGAGCTAGAAGACCACTGAATATCATTTGAACTATAAGTGTTGTAGTGCCTTTAACCTTGGGATTTATGATACCAAATATCAAAATGAAAGAAAAACAGAGCAAAAATGCACAAATAGGCCTAATTTGCATATTTAATTTGCAGCCATCTTGATTTTAGCAGATAAATCACCCCAAAAGGCAGGCATGTCTCCGTATACCATATGTGAATGTGAGTACCCCCTCCCTCCAAATGACTACACTCGGAAAAGAGCACATGTATGCAACCAGCTTTACTGTATGAGTATTGTTGTTTTGTCTACTTTATCTGCAGACAGGACTGCAGATATATTTCAGACAGAGTATTAAGCTTTTCAATTCAGTCTCGAAGTGTTACATGTAATCCGATTATCATCCTAACAACTGGTTCACGCTTTCTAGTTTTGAACCATGATCGAAATGATCACCACGTAAAAGTATAGCATACACCGTTGTCAGGGGATGTGCGTGAACCAGTTACTGGGGAAGTTACATAACCACTACGATACTGAATTGGCAAAGTACAAAGCCCGGTGTACAAAGCTTGAGCAAAATCAGTGTTCAAAAAAATTAATATTGTTTATGACCTTGGCTTATTTCATTGTTGATAACTGCATGAAGAGTTCAATTCAATAGTTGGAAAAAAAAGAGCCTCGTGAAATAAAGAATTTTCTAAAAGGGCCAGGTTGTGAACTTAAGGAGTTTGAATGAAGTCTAGTGGGGGACCTGTAGTCAGGTAGACAATGGACACTTTTCTAGGTCTGTGACTTGTTACTTGTAAACTTCAACTTTTTTATTATTCTCACCTCAATTATTTCAACATCAGAAATAATATTCAGATACTGGGCATGATCTTGATAACACCAAATTTAATCATCTTCATTTACAATACGATTTTGAATCTTAAAGAGAGTTCAAATGACTGATCACCGGTAACATCATCCTCCAAAACTTTTTCCCCAACATATTTCAAGATTTTTGCATCATTTTGAAATGTAAGCGAGCATTGATACAGGCAGCATCAAAAGTTTCATTGTTAACTTTAACCATATATATCAAAATATTTAGATTGTTAATTATTCTTGGCAACAACAAAAATGCCGCCCTATAGAGTTAATATCTAAAAAATTGGCTTTAATAACAGCAGATCCAATGCAATTTTTTTTTTATTAAGGGACCGTTCATTATTTCTAGCGATATCGGCAAAATTTTGCCGCACGACATCGCTTTGCAAGTTGAATTCAATTCAACTTTTCAAAGTGACAAAGCAGTAAAGCTGCAACTTGAAGCTACAAAAGTGTGAAACGAAGCAGACGACCGTAGCTACAAAGTGACATAAGTATGAAATCAGCATTAGTCACGAGCGAGACACTTTCCATAACTGCGTTCATACTGGGAGTTTGGTCATGAGTGGCTCACGAGCGAAAATATAGTCATGACCACATTATTCTTCAGTGTGAACACGTCCAAATATATCCAAATTATTTTGTAATGAATATGTATTTTAGATTATAAAACATCATAAACATTTCAGCAGGTATGTATCATGGGCAAGGTTCTGAAGGCAACAAAATAACTGATGTATAGGAAGAGAAGAAGACACTCCTGGCGGCACCAGCATCTCATTTCTGGGGGCTAAATTGAGGGGGGACAAATTTCTGGGGGAAATTTAAAAAAAAAATGCAGACAAATTTGTTTATTTTAATTGGCTAAAAGAATGATATTTAATGGTGAAATACGCGCGAAACGCGCAAATTTTGTACATTTTATGTCAAAATGATCAATAAAAATTGCAAAACCACATGGCCCCCACTTTCAACGATAAAAAAAACACATGGCCCCCCCCTTTTTGCTTGACAAAAAACATGTGGCCCCCCCCCCTCTTTTCACCCGGCCCCCCAATGGCTAGAAATAATGAACGGTCCCTAATGCGATATAAAAGCAAATTTAATTAACAGAGAACAAAAACAAAACTTAAAAGGTGTAGAATTCGATCACATTCTCATCCCCCAGGGCTCAACCAATAATGCCCAATTTTTTTTTATTATAGGCTACCCAAAATTCCACCTCCAAACTCCTTATAGTTTTGTAGGCATAAAACCACCCATATTAGCATTTATAATCACCCCAGTTTAATCATATGGCAAACTTATTCAATTGATACATGACATGGCTAGTCGGTGTGTCATGTAGATAATTTTTAATTTGATGGCAGGAGTGGGATCAAGATACTTCAGCACAAGGTTGGCACGATTTAAATCAATTGATTTAAATCAAGATTTAGATTTTCTTGATTTTTTCACTTTCTTAACAAAATTTTCAATATATTTTCCCCTGCATTCATACAGCTTATAGTTTTGCTCATTTCCAATGTAAATTTGGCCCATAAACCCTCACCAAGGTAGCATTTCAACATTACAACTTGATTTATACAGTCGGCAAATGTGTAATAATTCACGCAGCAAAATTCATATATTGATTTTTTGATTTTTTTTTTAAATGATCATTGTCCAATCCTGGGTCAGTAATTTGAATCATTTACACTTTTTTGAAGATCAGAAACAGTTGATGTTCACATTGAAAGTGTAACACAAGGAGCAGGTGTAGAACATAAATCCTCAAAAAATGTTTTTAAAAAAATAGATTAATATCAAAAAATTCTATTGATTTAAAACACACAGTGATTTTTTTATTTATTTTTTAAGGTCGTGATTTGTTTTTACAACCTTCAATCAATAACAGATTTAAATAATGTAAACTTTTGTTTAAGTTCAGAATGAAGCACATGTTTTAAAGTGTGACAACATAAATCAATGAAATCAAAAATAAAAATGATTCAAATCAAACAAATCAATTCAAATAAAACATTTTATTTTATTTAGAAGTAGTTGCATATAAATCATCGAAATCAAGTGAAATTTGAATTGAATAAAAAAATTACTTCAAGTGAAACAAATGATTTTTCTAAATTGTGAGGTTTTTTTTTACCAACCATGGGTTATATGATAACACATCTTTTAACTTAAGATCAGAAGAACTTAAAGTTTTCATTTACAGAGGAACAAGAGGGGAAGGAGTAGTAAGTAGTATATAAATCAGCAAAATCAACCGAAATTCCACTCAAATTAAAAAAAAAATCAATTTAAATATTTAAAACAAATGATTTTTTTTGTTGATTTTTTTACAAAATCATCATTTTTACCAACCTTAGATCAATTATTTTATAGGATAATACATTTTTTCAAGATCAGCAGGACTTATTGTTCTCATTTAAAGAGTAAAAAAGGGGAAGGAGTAGTATATTTAAATCAGCAAAATCAACCGTATTTAAATCAGCAAAATCAACCGAAATTCAAATCAAAAAAATCAATTTGAATAAAACAAATGATTTTTTTGATTTTTTTACAAAATCATGATTTTTGTCAATCTTAGATCAATTATTTATATGATAATATATTTTTAAAGATCAGATGGACTTAACATTCCTATTTTAAGAGTAATTTGAGGTAGGTGAAGGGTGTAGCTCCTACAAACCTCTGATATGAAAATCAAAAATCAATTTAAATCAAAAAAATCTGATTTAAATCGATTTTTTTGATTTTTTTTTTTAAAAATCGCGATTTTTGCCAACCTTGCTTCAGCAAGCTCATTAAACTGTCGAATGCTCCCAATATTTTCAGAATGGATGGTCCCAGTGAATGGTAATGCCAAGCAAGATTTAGTATAAAAGGGGCCGACATGTACCAAAAATGACATCTTGGATAATTATGAGTACATGTAGCCTGAGTGTCAATTTTTAAAATGTTTGTAAGCAACTTTTACAATTCCAACTAATAATTGAATATTGGAATGCTACACTGACCCAAGTCCATGCTTCCCTACTGAGTTCAAAGAAAGTATATTGTCTACTGATGAATATAATTGCCATTCACTGGGCATTGATTATCACTTCCCTTTGTATGGGCAAGGTAGCGTGGACTTGGGTCAGTGTTGCTTTCCCATATTCAATTGCTGAGAATTTTGAATGGATATACACTAAAAAGGGGGCCAGTGAGGAGGTTCATCTGTGTCCAGTACTGTCTGTGTCATATTTAAAACAAAATATGGGAAGCTGTTGAACGTTTTAGAGGCTTGAGGATTAGAGGTACCATACTCGATAAACCAACTGAGAGGGGTGGGGTGCCACTGAAGATCTGAAAAACCCAAGGCTCTGTCACACATTATTGTATAGAGCCAAAACGTACGAATAACGCACACAAGTTTCACAAACTGAATGTCTGCCAAATGGACCACCAACGTATGGATAACAAATTGAACGTGTCATGAACAAACAGTACAGATAACGTATTGAACGTAGAACACACGAAGAACAGCGATGTATTTGAAAGCAAAACAATAGTGGGATGGAGTATGTTAGGCCTACGTTTTACTCTATACGGTGATATGCGACAGACCCTTTGAAGGTTAAATAAAGGCTGATTAAAAAAAATTTCAAAAGTTTTGCAAACCTGGGCTCATTTCTTTTACCTCTCGAAAAAAGGTTTTAATTTATAAATCTTTTTTCCCTTTAAAACTTCAAGGTTATGGGACCATGCTTCTTAGTTGATTTTCAGTGGAAAAGTAACCCATTGCCACCATCTGGTCAACTCCTCCTAATACAGCATATGTGAGTACCGCTCCTCGGGGGAGGGGTACTACCGTATGCTGTATGCTGCCGCCATTACCAAACCGGGCAAACAACTCAGCAGCGAGTGCCATGTAAACAAATGGGACGATTGAACGCAGAGTTAGAACCACTAACTTTCGATCAAGAAAGGAAATAAAGCTATAACTGGGGGAGGGTACTTGCCTAGTGGCATAGCTGGACGTTATGGTCGTGGGGGGGGGGGGGGGGGGGGGGAGCAAAGACATTTCATCCCAATTTTTTACCGTCTGCACATTTCTTCTAAATTTTTCCTGGCGAAAAAATCAATTTTTGTACACCCAAAATAAATTCAACTCTATTTTAAAAACTGACAAACAAACAAACAAACAAAATAGGTTTTAAGCGATTTTTACATATCTTTTGACACAATTTTCTGCTTTTCTCTATGTTACATCTGCTCCCTCATTTTTCTTGTCCTTCCCGATTTTTCCCGCTTGCTGTCCCGATTTCCCACTCAATTTTTTGTCAGGAGGGGCAGTGTACCCCCCCCCCCCCATGCCCTATGCTGGCTACGCCACTGTACGTGCCCCCAGGGCTTTCATTATAAGCAGATACTATATATTTGACAATAATACTTTTACATTTATTTTTAAATGAATGTTTGCAGCAAAAATTGTCATTTATTTATTCTATTTCTATTCTATGCAAAAAGGGCAAAATTGCAATATTTGATTTTTTTTTTTGCAAACTTAGTTATTAACATACATGCATAATTTGGCAATTAAAATTTGTAAATGTTTCTAAAATTATAAAAATATCATTACTGTACATAAGTGTACATTGTATAGATGAAAATCTATGAATCATGTTGTCGTTGATTCTAGGATCAGGTGGTAGTGGAATGGCACTCGGTCATGTGTCGTATGGTGGGACACCCTAGCGTTACATTATGAAAATGTAGCAAATTTCCCGATATTTGTATTTAGTGATGTAGCATGAAAACTATGAGGAACACTATAGTCAAACCATACATATTCTGAAAGCTTATGGTCTAGGGACTCAATATTTGTATTTTTTACGTTGATATTATGGGTGTGTAAGAAAAAATATAGGGTGTAAAACACGGAAAAATAATTTTTTACCTTTTTCTGTTACCTGATAAAAAATCTTTAGGGAAAGAGGTATTTGCTGTAGCATTGCATATTCTACTAGTCAAAACTCTAGGCTTTCAAAACAAATATATAATTTGACTCAGTCAGGTTATCAAACGACTTATACAGGGTGGTCAAAAAAAGACATTTTTTTAAATAAAAATAATATTTTTTGAAGTTTTGTTCAACCATATCATCTCCTTGTTTGCCTCTACTGTTAAAATAATGCCATTTTTTGGATTCCTTGAAAAAAATGCTTTCTAAAAATGTATACTTTTATTGGGGTAGGGTGTATGCTTTTCAAGTTATGAAATTTTAATTGCGCATAGGTATATTTGCTTCAAACTATGAGTATGATATGCTTGTGCCCCCATGTGGCTAAATGGAATAAATTAGTCAATTTATTAACTAATTAGTGACTAAATGACATTTATTTAATATTTTGATGAAAAAGTAAAAGTTTGGTCATCAAATTAGAAAATTTGTAATGATTGATATGCATTTTAGTTGGTCAAGAGGCAATATGGTAGATTAGTTTAAAAATAATTAACATTATTTTCTGGCTGGCGGCTGCTAATTAAATCAAAGATAATTAATTATTTAATATAGTTAATTTTAATTTCAGTATTCGATATTTGCACTTAGATATGTAGTTAAGATGTGCAAGAAAAATCATGTGCATTATTCTTATATTTTGCATTTTATAACATTTTTAAAAATATTGAGCATGTCAAAAACCCACATTCCCATTGAAATAACATAGGTTATGTTGACATTTTGATACGTAACACAAAAACGCTAAGACTTACGGAAAAACTTAATATATTTTTGAAAAGAAGAAAGATCAAGCTTTAAAATAAGCCTAAATTTATATAATTTAGCCAATTATTTCTCTTGTGGCACTTTGCTAAACCTTAAAAAAAATTGCACGATGTAACGTCCTCCCAAATTTGGGTGTCCCACCATACGACACATGACCACTCATATCATCATCAAACATTTCAAAGACTGATAAAAACCTGCTAGAGTGTTTGCATTATCAATCATTGATATGATCACGTTTGCTCAGTAACAATATTACAAATATTTGTCAAAACTTCTTGAATTTGTATTTGGACCCACTGTGATTTAATTTAGTTTAAGGGCTATTTCGTAATTAGGTCAACCATTTTTCAAAATCGTCAAATATTAAACATCGTTCAAATAACGCCATTTATGGCTCAAATTAAAGGTTATAGCATATAGTCAAATGAATTGATATTTAAATTTGCTTTAGAATCGGGTTTTTCAAGATATGGACAAAATGTCAAAAATTGTGGACGTACATTCAAAAAATGCTATTTCAGCCTACCTGTTCTACTTTTTCTTGTTGTTTGAAACAAATTAACTTTGCAAATATTTTAATTTGATATAAACTCCTTTGATTTGAAACTTTGTCCCTTTCTGAATCCATGTTTATTATTACGAAATATTGGATGCAACTTGTTGCGGACGTGCATATTGCACTTTTTTGAAATTTTCATAAGAGTACGTCCGCAACGCAAAAAATGTACGTCCGCAACAGTCGAACATTGTGAAATTATAACTCAAACATATAAGTTCTGACTTTTTCTTTGCTAGCATTCTTAAGTTTGGCCTTTCTTGCAAACAAAACTGTATTAGTTTCAACCAAAGATCTGCACACTTCATCGCAATTTTGACTGAAACACAAAGAGTCCAGAAAGTGCAATTTCTGTGAATACGTCCGCAAAGGTGGTTTGTCGTGACTTGCCTCGCAAACTAAGAATGGGATTGGAATTAAATTTTCAGGTTTTGTTCTTCTATCAGAGATATTTCAAATACACATATTTCAAAATCCAAAGACTTCATAATTTGGAAGCTCTAGGTCCTCAAAGTCTATGAAGTGTACGTCCGCAACTATGGAACTGCCCTTAAATCTATTACGTTTGTTACTGACTGGAATTACATTAGAGCAATAGTGATGATGGTTGATGGAAGGGAGGAAGGTACGTGGACTATTTTCCTTATCTTGGTGATTTTATTTTCTCCTATATAGGATGGCAACCAAAGCACAAACCATGAAGACTTTGAAGAAACTCCGATGCTGATATGTGTCTTTGCCGTAATGGGTTATCTTATCTTAGCAATTGTTGGCTATATAAAAGACTGCTTAGCTGTTGTAGGCATTGGACACAGTTCTGTACCAAAGGACCACCCTAAGCACAAGGTATGCATAGTAGAAAGTCCTTGAAGTTGTGAACTCGTCATTTGAGTGAAAGAAAGTCGTATCTCCAATGGCTGCGCTAAGTATGTGAAAAATCACTCAAAATTTCCCTGTCTTATAAATGCCAGTGGCTCTTGAAATGTTTTTTTTTCTGGTGACAAGATCGATTTCAAGAACCACTGATCCAAAACTGGAGATTTTACAGCAAGTGCGTAATCCAAATGTATGAACAATGACAGCTTTTTCACTCACATGAAGAACTCACCCTCCTCAATGTTAACGTTGTCAGAGCACGTTGGATCTTTGACATAGTTGAAGTCAATCTTCACTTTACATCAATAATGTGAATGAGAGATGAATCTTTGAGTCAGATGTTCACGATCAAAAGAGAATACAAGTGAGGGGGAAGCTTTGAGATGGGTAGGTTCATGACTCATTGATGTTCACATTAAATCTGCATGTTTAAAATGGATGAGATTTCACCAGTTAAGCCTTTTGCATCGGCTATGAGATTAGAATTTTTGGATTCTTGGCACAGGACACTTTCTTCTTTGCGCACAAAACCATTAACCAGCCATATCTCGAGAACCGTTCATCGTTTGCGCCATATTTTTTTGGATTTATATTATACATACATAGATCTAACAACTCAACAAGAATTCCATTTACAACATTTGATAATATGGCGTGCTAAACATATTGTATACTTTCTTCTGCACATAAAAATGGAGTTTAAATACATAACTGCACATTTGTTGGAAAACTTATAACTTGAGAATGTTCTTAACGGCTACATGGTGATAACGAGCATTGAATAATAAACTACATAGGCACATATCAAAAAAATTGCGTGTGGTGTACTTGTATATGGTCCAGGAAATCAGCCATCTTTATGGTTATGGAAGATCGAATATCAGAGGAAACATATAGACAGGATATAGATTATTTATATTGGATACATTAGGCACCTATAAAAACATGAATTATTTCAATGTCTTGGTCGTTTGATATAATAATTACGTTTTTGCCCGTATTTAAGCGTTCGCAAACACTTTTGACTGGGAGTGTATGTATCGTTTACAGCATAGAAATGTTTTCTTTGCAATTTTTGGTTTTTGTACTTTACAAATTTCAAATGTTCTGTATCTTGTGGGAAATCTCTTCACTCTAGGCAGTGAGTGTCCCAGCAGTTTCAGGAACTATTCCTCCATCCAAATATCAAACATAATGAGATAGATCACGTTTTGTCTGCAGTCAGGAGACTGATTTCAAGCAGATACTGTCTGGTTTGTTAGAATTTAACTCACCAATCTCCTTATTTGGCTGACATCAACAGCCTATAATCACGCCACTAGTGGCTTTCCTGTTGTACTTTATAATACAATGATCCCTAGTTCATTTGGACTCTATGTGAACTAACCTTGCAGATGCTGGCTTGTTTGTTCTGCTTTGAGCGTGGCTGGATATTGAGAAGATGATATAATTAATATAATTTCTTCATTAACTAGAGATCTTGACAATGTGCAAGTTTACACAAAACCAAATCAAAGCACTTTTTTGAGAAATTTAATTGATCAATGCAAAATGCTTCCATGTCAAATCTGACACTAAAGTCAATCTCAGAAATAAGCTCCCCGTTTCGCAGGTTTTTTACTCATTAACGCGTGTTGTCAAGTAGTACTCTGCGCCGTACGCGACACACTGCAATTCACGCAGTTGCATGTGATAGGTTGTTCCCGCGATCGCCACACCAAGTTCTTGTCACTGGGGAAAATTGACCAGTCAAAACGATCGTCATGCGTCAGCTGTGTCAGGTGATTTAAATTGTGTATTACGCGTACGCACGGACTGCGTAGAAGCACAATTGTTTGAATATTCTGGACGCGATTTTCAGGGAGCTTATTTATAAGATAGACTTTACATGTAAGTTCCCGAACAAAAACACTAGTCTAGGTGATTGCCATGCAGAAACAATTTTTTTTCATATTTTCAGGATTTTGTAGCAATATATCAAGATTTTAACAGTTTCAACAATCGTCACATTTACCGTAAGGGTGCTGACTGTTGTAATGTTCCTATCGGCAGTATACCAGCCGCTGAATTTGACCTTCTAGAGCGGTTCACCCCTGACTATAACCAATCATTCAGGTAAGTATAGACAACATCATTGATTTGTAACCATAGAACTTGAGAACCGTTGCTTGCTATCATTTTGTTGTTGCTCATTGTACCTTTTTTTTTGTAAAATATCCTGATAACTAGGCATGTCGCATCAATCTTCACTTATGGTAACGCATAGACAGCGTATTCATTTTGTTTCATGCGGAAATTGTGCCTGCGCTTCCAACAGTGACTATTGCTCTAAGCTAGGTATGCCAATTTTTCTGCTAACCCATTTTGATGAGTCTTGAAGTATGGTACACGCAGAGCTGTGAAATGCTGGTGGTACAATAATTCATCCTTCATGAGCGACAACCCAAGATGGCCACCATCCCATAGGGTTTACACTGTGGTCAAATCCAAAATGTAGGTGGTAAGCAGCGATTCCCCTTTATAATTTCCTTGTCTAGAATTGATTATTGGATTCTGTTGCATCATGGGAATTCAGAATAATTTCTGCAACATTTGAGTCTTTTTCAGTATTTCTCAAAGTGCAAATCCAGTGATAAATGGTCCAACAATAAATCCTAGAGTAGAAATTGTGAGCAAATGCTCATAAAGTTCTTTCATCTCTTAAGTAAATCTCTTGATGCTCATTCGTGTAACCTTGTTGATGGTGTATTTTTGGATTTTAGCTCTGCTTTGGATAAAGTAGATCACAACCTTCTGATAACGAGGCTTCATTGCTTGGGTTTTAGAGGTCTACTTTTAAAATGGATCCAAAATTGTCTCTACATGCGTAGACAGAGGGTTATCTTTAAAGGTTCTTTGTCTGATTGGAGTTTGGTAACTTCTGGTGTTTCACATAGCTCAGTCTTAGGTCCCATCTTGTTTTCTTTATTTGTTGATGAAATAAATAGTGTGGTTTCTTCTCCTTTATTCCAATTTGCTGATGATCATTCCATTGTACAGCCCATTCATAGTGAGAGAGATCATGTTATACTTCAGCAGGACATTGAAAATATTTTCAAGTGGTCTGTGTCCAATAAGCTCCCCTTGAATCTTTCAAAATGTTCTGTTATGCACATGACCAGATCTAAATCTCCAAAATTCTGTGGTTCTTATTCAATGGGTGATGCAACTCTTGAGGAAGTTAGTGATTTTAAACTATTGGGTGTATCTTTCAGCAAGGATCTTTCATTTGATACCCATGTCGATAATGTCACAAATAAGATATCTAAGTTGTGTGGCTTCATCATTTAATAGGGTAACCAAAAATATGTCTTCTGCTTCACTTTTGAATCTCTTTAAGGCTCTAGTTTTACCACATCTTGTTTACTGTATTTGTGTTTGGGCTCCATTTCAGGGAAATCACATTGAGAAATTGGATAGGGTACAAAGACAAATTACTTGTGTGGTATTCTATAGGAAATCAATTGATTTTGAATGTAGGCCTAGCTATGAAGAGAGGCTTTCTGACTTTGGTTTGTTGAAATTTGAGGATTCTTGCAAATTCCATAGACTTTTGTTTGGTTTCAAACTGATGAATGGACTGTTACCTACCTAAATCTTTTGACCAGATGGTACATCTGAGTAGGGTTAATAATTCCAGATTGTTACATATTACAGCCAGGAGTTCTTCATTTTTCAATTCTCTTTTTGTGTCTCTACCCCGCCTTTGGAATGGTTTTCCTTCTGATACCAAAAATTGTCATGATCTTTCTACATTCAAGTCTGATTGCAGGTCATTTTTCTTAGATTTTTACAATTGATCTGTTAGTATGTCTTCATTTGATGCTAGCCTTTCACTGTATTTATGTATATAAATGGGTTTTTTTTGTTATTATATATACAAATGTGGGATAATTGAGCACTTTGTGTTTTGGGTTTTATTAAGCCCATTCATTTATCTTTAATTGCTTGCAACTTGTTTGTGTAATTTATATATTGTTTGTATATATTCATAAAGTTTCTTAATATTTTATTTGTACGTATTTTAATTATCTTGTGATATTGTATTGTAAAGTCATGTTTGAAAATTGCAAGTGATTTAAATAAATATTATTTATTATTTAAATAAATATTATTTATTATTATTCATCTAAATGGGCATGTTTTTGTATTTTAAACCAACAATATAATTTACCCATAATTTTTGTTTTATTTTGTGCACCCTTTGTGCTTGTTTGCTACCTGCACATATCCTGCATGCAGGGATTTGTTCACATACCAAGTATTATGAAGAGTAGAACATTATATAATAGGAAGCATGCTGGCTGCAACTTTTGATTTGCTTTCAATTAAATCAACTTTCAGGTAAGGTGGTTGCAATATGTATACCATCATTTTCACTCGTCTTTTGCAGTGACCTGCCACGTGTGTGTCATCATTTTCACTTGTGACATATTGATAGTGATCACAACTACTATACCGTCATCATTATTTATCTGTTGTTCCTAGCAATTTGTTGGTAAGCATATTGCATGTAGTGCATGTTCTATAGAACATTTTTAGATAGTTTGAACTTCTCTTCATGCACTTTAACACACATTTTCTTTAATCTTCCGTTCCCATTTTGTTTATGACCATCCTTAAAGTTATGGTTGTCCTCCATCGCCATTGTGACCGCCACAACAGTTGTCAGTCTATAATTGTAACATCGCTAGAAGTTTAACCTTACCCAAGAAAATAGCGCATGTCTTCCTATTGAGCAAATGTCTTTGGACGCCAAGCCTGACTAGTCTTTGTTAAAGACCCTCGGTAATGTCCACAGACCAAACGAGGGCCGAAGGCGCAAGCGCTTGCCGTAGGCAGCAAAATTTGAGTCCGAGGGAGCGCAGCAACCGCTGTTTTCTTCTATTTATAAATAGCATGATAGTGGGATGGAGTCAGTTTGTTTCACTAGTACAGTTTCTTGGTCTGTAACACAGACTAAGGCTGATCAACTAATCGGGCAAATAACATGGAGGTTTTTTTATCATACCACAAATTGAGTTTTGCATAACTCTACTTTTGAGTAAACTCTAATTTCAATCTACATTTTATCATGTGTTTTTCTGTTTGTTCAAAACATGTTTTAACCCTTTGAACCCTGGCCATTCCATGTGTATCTGTACCGCTGACCCGGGCCAACCCTGAAAGAGAGGGGGGGGGGGGAAATATGACCCCTTAAATTACTTTGATTTCGATTTCCCTTTCTTTACTTTTTCATTTTACAGTATTCTGAATTGTTCCAATTTATAACCACATTCACAATAGAAAGCTATTTATGTCGACCAACATATTCAACATTTACGTTGTAGTCTATGGGCTTTGAAAATTGTGATTGAGTATACGAAAATATGAGAAATATTTCTCCTCTTCCGAGTATAAGAGCAAAATGACCCATCAACCATGGTTTCAAAGCTTCATTGATGGCTTCCAATATAAATAAGACTATTTAAAATTGTAACTACCCATGCTTGTTGACAGACACATCAAGTTTCTGACACGTGACGTAAAAGCCGGTGAACCGGCTCATCGGGCATATAGTCCAGGAAAGATGCCATGACGTGGAACAAATTGCTAACAACTTAGGTTTTTCTTCACGATACATTTCTTTAAGATGTCCATAATGACATACTAAAAATCTGCTAAAATCTGAGTTGCGGAAATATGTTTAATTTGCATAAATTCAAAATGGCAGCGATTTCACAGATTTCTGATCATAACTTGAGATCAGAGATACGTAAAGGTTAATATTAGTGCCTACAACTATGTTTCAAGGTTGGTGAACACAAATGCAATACTAATGACATTTAGTACTTGCTACAGACCTAATTTGCATATACAAAATGGCTGCCAAAGTTAATTACTCTTTTTATCACAGCTTGAAATTTGACCTCTCTTTTTATTTTCAACAGAGATTTATTAAAGCATGTAACCAATGTTCTTTGTTTATTTTTAATGTTTATTGTTAATAAATTAAAGTACATTTTAGCAAAATATGAAATAAATCTGGTCAACTGGACTTACGTTTTTGATAGCTACAGTATCACTCCTCATCCAAGGAGTATCATCAGGTCGTGTGATCTTCTGTCGGCTTTTCGATCCGTGACGGTGTAGAATAGTCACGTGAGAGACGCAGTGGAATTTTCTTGATCGCTGGGTTGTATGTGTTGCGAATATTATGTCTAAGGCCCCCTCCTAAAAGTGAAGGTTCCTCACTACGGACATAGATGGCTTCTTTGACTCCTCTCTCAATCCACTTTTGCTCTTTGTCTAGAATTACAATGTCCTTATCCTCAAAGGTGTGTTTTGACTCTTTGAGATGTGAGGTAATAGCGGAATCGTTAAGTCCCGTTGAACTAGGTCTCCTGTGTTGGTACATCCGCTTGTGCATAGGCTGTTTAGTTTCACCTATGTAAGTTATACTGTAGCTATCAAAACGTAAGTCCAGTTGACCAGATTTATTTCATATTTTGCTATTTGAAGCAACCTGGACACTTGACAACATTCATAGATATAAAATACATTTTGCATAATGCATCATTCAAATGATTATTAGCAATTACAGTTAAGGAATACACTGTGCCTTTCAATTTTCTCCACTTTGTCCAAACAAATAAATAGTCACAATAGCTATTAAGATGACGTCCGAAAAAAAAGTTTGAATTTGAATTATTTATTAGTGAGAAATGCTTATAGACCTGTAACAAATTTGAATTAAAATTTAATCATTCGAAAATTTCACAATGGCACCAACAATTTAGGTTTAGAACACAAGATAGCAATAACAACATTTAATAGTTTAGATAAAGTAATAATGGAAAAATGACTGTGGATGTTACACAGGCAATGTTTTCTCCAAAATGCTTTAAAATTAAATTAGAATTGCCATCCAAATAAAGCATCAAACTGAATCAGCAACAAAGTTGCATTTTTCCTCAAGAAAGAACTAGAGTGACAATAAGACAGCACTAAAATATAAAGGCCCTAATATTCAACATTTTAAATGGAAAATGGCTTTAACGGTCACATCAGACACTGTTATATTCAAAATGATACTACAGGAGGCCCATTAGCACTGTCAATGAGGATTTTTCAACTAAAAAGGGTTGTAGTGACAATAAAACAAGTTTAAACATTTAAACCATCGATGGAACATAATCAATAGAATTGTTCTCATCATCTTATTCATCATTATAAGCTCAAACTGTGTGACAAATAAGAAACCTTAACGGTGTTGTCTTTTCAATCAAATATTTGTGACTGTGATACATTGGAATATAATAGACGGAATATTGCTCTGAGGGTTATAACAAAAACCATCTGTCCACAAATTATGTCATTCAACTGGAGTCATTTGGAATTCAGCTTATGTTATCTATAAACCGACCAAAATTAGAAAAAAAAATCAGATTTTCGAAATAACAATATTTTGAAAAAGACAAGAAAATATTGGTTAAAAATGTATAACTACACTAGGGTCATTTGAAAGTCAGGTTTCAATGTTATCTATAAAAACAAACTGCTTGTAACATACACTGTTAATTGACCAAATCAGAAAACAAACGGAGTTTCGAAATAACAGTATTTTGAATAAGACAAGGATATGTTTAGTTATGTTGATTCAGGTTATAATAAAAACATAAAAAAAGGTTTTGCTATCTATAAAACACATCTTCCTTTGTTTCACTTTCACTTTTATTTTACCATATCATCAAAAGTAAATACCATAACCTTGGAGGGATCACCCATGACAGGTTTCAAAATAAAATTTAAATAAACCTAGCTTAAAAATGACAATACAAACTGGGGGATAAGGAACATCTTGTGGGGAATGGTTGGAGGAAAAATTATGGGTTTTTTGTGATGCGTACGTATAGAAAAAATCCACCAAATCTGCTTATTTCAGCTAAAACTGTTTAAAAAAATTTAAAATTGCACAAAAAATCATTAAAGCTCAAACTGTCATTAAATAAGAAACCTTCGATGTTGTCTTTTCAAACAAATATTTGTAACTGTGATACATTGGAATAATAAAAGGAATATTGCTTTAAGGGTTATAACAAAAACATCTGTCCACAAATCATGTCATAACATAACATAACATAACATAACATAACATAACATAATTTTTATTTCTTTCCACATACATGTAAATACAGTGTATACAGTTGCATATTAACTATTAAGTATAAAATTCAATCCTTTAAATTCAAGATGCCTGAAATAGGCACAAAGTAGCGACCATAATACCTAAACCTGTAAAAAATAACTATTTCAAAAAGATGTTCTTATTACTGTTTCAATGTAGCTCTTACGTATTTTTACAAAAACAATATTTGTCAAATACACTTTGGACTAAATTTTGGGTGCTTTTTAAATTTGAAGTAAGTAAATAAATCATTTTGGTGGTCTGTTCTTATCACCAATGCTGTTATCTATAGATGGTTTTGAATGTTTCGTGTTTCTAAAATGTATTTTTAACATGTATAATATCATTTTTGTGAAATATAAAGTCACATTTTGGGTGCAATTTTGAATACAAAACATGTGAATGACATATTTTGATTAATAATTTGCTTCTGTTATAATGCTCAATGAATTTACTGGTGATTGTTTTGCACATTTTATAATTTAAAATTAAAATATCACGGCTCTACATGCATATCAAGTAGAAAAAAGTGCATGTACTTTTGGCAATCATTTTTGGTATACAAAATTGTCCACAAAGGAGAAAGTTTAGAGAATTTTGTATATATGGATCCTAACATTCTGACCTTTCCTTACAATTCAGCATTGTTGTATTTATTTCTACCTGTTGGCTGAGGCAATGTTCCTAGCCTTTTTAGAGATATTGTTAAAAATACCAAACTGGCAGCCATTTTGATTCTTTGCAAATTATGTCAGAAGCAAAAATTCATGTATTATAATAATGCAACCATTGATCTTAAAAACAGGCAAAGATGGCTTTTGCTTGTGAATCTTTTAATCTCTAGATACTATTAGAATGTTAGAATAACCCAGTAAACTGTCGGCAATTTTGAATTTATGCAAATAAGGTCAGATGCCACCACTCAAGACTATTATTATTGTCATATTTGCAATAACAGACCCTGATAACATTCATATCGACACCAAAATTTCTTTCCAGTGAGTCGCCAATCTCAAAATATGGTAAAAAACTGTAAAATGGAGGACATTTTGCAGATTTTGAGGGTTTTAGCGGATTTTAAGTATATCATTTTTGATACTGTAAAGAAATGAAAAGTGAAGAAAAACCTTTGTTAGCAATTTGTTCCATGTCAAAAATAAATTTCTTGGACTAATACGGTACATATACCGACTCATCGGGTTCAAAGGGTTAAGATAAACTGTGACTACTCATATCTTTAGAAAAAAA
>JXSR01S005937.1:3328-13792 GCA_000969725.1 Ophiothrix spiculata
CTTGCGGAACGGATTGTTGGTAAAAAACTATGGAATTGATTTTTCCGGCGAATTGAGGTCTCAGGAACTTTTTTCCCCCCGTAAAAATACGATTATTATTTTATAGCTTCAAAACATAGTAAAACACATTTTTGAGTCATTTTTTTGGAAAATCTGTCAGTCTGTCTGTCCATCAATCTCAATCAACATATCTTTGCTTTCATGAGGGTTCTGTTTTGACCGGTGAAGCAGAAATGTAAGTCTCTCGTTCTTATCATCCGGGTTGTACAACTCTCACGCAAAATTAGTTAATTCCCGCTTTACTCCGTTATGGTCTGTGGAAGGCGGACCATTTCAGGGGGGACTAAGATTCCTTTCACACCGGTTTCTTCTTTCTTCAACAGCTTAAATCTCTGAAACGCAATGACCGATTTGCACCATCATTACGCTTTGGGAATCTGTCATCCTATTCTTTACTAACATTGGAAACCAATTATTTTAGATATCTGAAAACCTCGAGTGAAATTTGTGACCGATTTCCCTGGCACTTGGACACCTCTGCATCATATTATGTTGTCACTCCATACATTTAAAACTGTGAATGTGTAAGAGCAGTGGCGGCACCAGCATCTCATTTCAGGGGGGACAAGACAAATTTCTGGGGGGGGGGGGCAAAAAATTTAAAAAAAAAATAAAAAAAAATTAGGTCTAAAATGTAATGCGCGCGTAGTGCGCGAATTTTTTTTGGGACAAATTTGTTTATTTTGGCTAAAAAACGCATATTTTTGACTAAAATAATGATATACTGAAATACGCGCAAAATTTTTACATTTTATGATGTCAAAATGATCAATAAAAAGGGGTAATTGAGAGAAATTTGCGCCTGAAAACTTCTGAATTTTTTTTCTGCGGGGGGGGGGGGGGGGGGGAAAAAAAATTTTTTTGCCCCCCCGTAAAATTTTGGCCATTTTAACCAAGAAAGCCCCTACTTGGTGAATTTCGCCCCCAACACCCATTTTCAGACCACCTTTTGGGCCCAATTTGTCATTGAAAGACCCCCAATTCAAAGTGCTTGGTGGCACTAGTACGTCACTTCAATATGTGAGTACACCCAATGCCCCCCTCCCCGGGACTTGGGAATTTAAATTTCAAGAATGGGGCTAGAGAACTGAAAAATTTTGAAGGCCAGGGAACTAGAACTGAAAATTGTGTTTGAAATGAGGTCCATAGACAGACGAGGCAAAGGGAGTCTTGAGCCTCAGGATGCACATTTCATGGGGTCATTGACCTAGAAAGGTGATACGGGTATGAGCAGTATGGGTACGAAAGGTGATACGGGTATGGGCTTGAAAAGGGTGGTTTTGAGGACCGCTCATACCTGTATCACCTTTCTACGTTGGGGGTCCATACCTTATGCACTAATGGAAGTGCGGGGTCTATGTAGTTAAGTGTTAATTAGAGTGGCCCTCTTTTGTGATCCTATGAGAGCGTTTGTGGAAATTATGTTCTATGTTGCCGTAGGTATTGTAAGATCAGCAATCAGCCTGGGCTACACATACCCTTAACGAAACATTGTTGAACTATGACATTTTACAGCAGTGACAGATAATAAGCTTTCTAGGTTGCTAAATCTCCAGTTGATTTGGGGTTCAAACATGTCAAAAGCTGATTGGAACACACACATTAAATTTCAACAAGCAAATTAAATCACACTGACACAAGCATATAAAATTGACTTTATCTATTTCCAACATGTTCTATATTTCCTAAAACTACAATTAGAATGTATATAAAAATAATGGATGTTAATAAAAATAAAACTTAGCACAAATATGTAAAAAATACTGATTGTTATATATGCTTAATACACTTTGTTAGTATCTATTTCCAACATGTTCTACATTTCCTAAAACTACAATTAGAATGTATAGAAAAATAATGGATGTTAATAAAAATAAAACTTAGCACAAGTATGTAAAAAATACTGATTGTTATGTAAAAAATACTGATTGATTATGATTAATACACTTTGTTATTAGCACCCTTTCCTAGCACATTTTCAACATAATGCCGAGACAAATTAATTATTTGTTTCCGGTAACATGCTTTGAAAACATGGAGAAGGAAGGAATGGAACAAATTTTATTTTAGGAAAAAAAAAATATGCATTCACAAAATTGGGATGGAAGGAAGGGAAAATATTTTATCAAAAAATTATATTGCTTACAAAAACATCAGTTATGTAGTTTTAAACACAATTTTTGGATGAAAGATACGACTAGATCTGTTGAAAACATAAATTTTATGTTTCTTTTAGAAGACTCTGATCTCACTGGAGTTCAGGATACCTAATTACATGAAAGTTGGCAGGTGTAAGTCTTCAGTTTTCAAAATAACTAACATACTGTAAGGAGACCATCTCTCGACATGTACTGGGGGTAAACTGGAGCAGCGTTGAAATATTTGATTTTTTAGAAAGAATGGTTACCGGAAACAAACATATAATTTGACTTGGTCTACAAGGTGTTCATAAAACACACACAAAAATCACATGTTATTTAATAAACATAAAATGTGCCTCATCATATCTAAAGGTACCGGTACCTTAAGGTCCGCATAGTAAATTATGATATACGGGCCATTGAAGCCGAGCATAGTCAAAAATCAGTACCAAGGTCGAATTTATAATTTTATCACTTTGAAGTGTATTCTATCATATTAATAATGTTCAAACATCTTAAAACATAAGACAGATGTTTTAAAACATTGATATAAAAATCCTTTCTCCATTGAAGTTTTACCACTACAGAAACTTTAAAATTGATTTTCTCAGAACTATATGTTTTCTGAATCAGCCCAATGCCTTTTACCAATTCGGATGTAACTTTGCAAGCTTAATCTATTATCTTTCAGATGATACCAACAAATCTATTTTCATTTTGGGACCAATAAGGTACCTAACCTTTCGATATGACGGGTCACAAATCACAATTGAACAAGTAAACCTAAAAAATTGGTTAAAAAGGTACAAAAGACTGGTCTACAAAATATATAAACTTTAAGAGGTTAGAGTTGAATACATGGAAACAAATTTTATTTATCCAAAGTACTTGTGTACATAAACATACATTTCACTGTAAAGAGCACCATAATTTAACCAGAGTTTTAATTAGGTTTTCAGAAAAGAAAAAAATCCTGAGTTTCTGGAATGTGCAGTACAGCTCACTGGAAAGTAGCCAAAAACCACGGAAATCTTTTGAAAAGCCACGGACGATCGTGTGTGCATCGTGTGGTTCTCACAGTAAAGCCGTGATAACCACCATTTTCACCATTACTGTAGGTCGTCTGTGAGTAGGAATTACTTTATTGATCAATCGAGTGTTTTGCACTTACTAAATTGATATCGCGATGGATCACCCCAAAAAAGGGGGATTTTGCGACAGAACACTTTTCAAGAAACTGGTTAAAATATGAAGCAAAAAATAAAGAAAATAAGAATTTCCAACAAATTTTCTGTTGTAAAATTTGATCGCCTTGATTAATTTCTACTAAGTAAGGTGTCATTTCAAAGCCAAGAACATGCTGCAACAGATGAAATATTAATTTAAAAATTGATATTATCTGCAAAATCCCCCCCTTTTGGGGTGAGCCATCACAAATGACCTTGATATATTTTATGCTTTCAATTTTCATTGATATGAATATAAATATAGACCGTTGTAAACGATTGTAGCAATCAACTTGACTTCCAGCATCATACTTTCATATGTTTGTTAGTTTGCACATTATAAATGTTATTAAATGTTATTAAGGCCTAAAAAAAAAGTGTTTGATTGGCGTAACCCGACCTACCCTAATTTTACCACCGACCCTAGATATTTTTTTTTTTTTGAGCATGGTAAAAAACCTCCAAATCCCAAATTTAATGGGAATTCATGGGAGCCCAAGATATGGCTTGTAGGACATTCAAAATGACAAATAAAAGATGTGTTACAGAAAAAGTGAAGATGTTTTGGTATATGTGCCATATATATTGTGTTCTTGTATGTGAAACAGACTTAAAAAATAAAAAAAATTATAAAAAAAAAAAAAATCCGACCTACCTACCCTATTTTATTTTCTATGTTACGCCAATCAAACAATTATTTTTTTTTGGCCTAAATATACTGATTGTTATGTAAAAAATACTGATTGTTACATATACTTAATACACTTTGTTATTAGCACCCTTTCCTAGCACATTTTCAACATAATGCCGAGACAAATTAATTATTTGTTTCCGGTAACATGCTTTGAAAAAATTGAGAAGGAAGGAATGGAACAAATTTTATTTTAAGAAAAAAAAAACGCTTTCACAATATTGGGATGGAAGGAAGGGAAATATTTTATAAAAAAAATACTATTGCTTACAAAAACATCAGATATGTAGTTTTAAACACAATTTTTGGATGAAAGATATGACTAGATCTGTTGAAAACATAAATTTTATGCTTCTTTTAGAAGACTCTGATCTCACTGTGTACATATACCTAATTACATGAAAGTTGGCATGTGTAAGTCTTCAGTTTTCAAAATAACTGACATAAGGAGACCATCTCTCGACATGTACTGAGGGAAAACTGGGGCGGTGTTGAAATATTTGATTTTTTTAGAAAGAACGGTTACCGGAAACAAACATATAATTTTACTTGGCCTACAAGGTGTTCATAAAACACACACAAAAATCACATGTTATTTACTAAACATAAAATGTGCCCCATTAAATCTATCTAAATGTACTGGTACCTTAAGGTCCGCATAGTCAATTATGATATACTGGCCATTGACGCCGAGCATAGTCAAAAATCACTACCAAGGTCGAATTTATAACTTTACAGAAATTTGAAGTGTATTCTATCATATTAATCGGGTTCAAACATCTTATAAATGTTTTAAATTTAAAACCTTGATATAAAAATCCTTTCTCCATTGAAGTTTTACCAGTACAGAAACTTTAAAATTGATTTTCTCAGAACTATATTTTTTCTGAATCAGCCCGACGCCTTTTACCAACTCGGATGTAACTTTGCAAGCTTAATCTATTATCTTTCAGATGAGACCAACAAATCTATTTTCATTTTGGGACCCGTAAGGTACCTAACCTTTCGATATGACGGGTCACAAATCACAATTGAACAAGTAAACCTTAACAAAAATTGAATAAGTAAACCTTAACAAAAATCAAGGTTGACAAAAATCATGATTTAAATAAAAAAAAAATCAATTGAAATTGATTTAAATCAGATCTTTTCAATTTAAATCACAATTTTAATCGTGATTAAAATCAGCCCGATTAAAATCGGCCAACCCTGACAAAAATTAGTTAAAAAGGTACAAAAGACTGGTCTACAAAATATATAAACTTAAACAGGTTAGAGTTGAATACATGGAAACAAATATTATTTATCCAAAGTACTTGTGTACATAAACATACATTTCACTGTAAAGAGCACCATAATTTAACCAGAGATGTAATTAGGTTTTCAGAAAAGAAAACAATCCTGAGTTTCTGGAATGTGCAGTACAGCTCACTGGAAAGTAGCCAAAAACCACGGGAATCTTTTGAAAAGCCACAGACGATCGTGTGTGCATCGTGTGGTTCTCACAGTAAAGCCGTGAGAACCAACATTTTCACCATTACTGTAGGTTGTCTGTGAGTAGGAATTACTTTATTGATCTATCGACTGTTATGCACTTATGAAATTGATATCGAGATGGCTCACCCCGAAAGGGGGATTTTGCGACCGCACACTTTTCAAGGAAATAAAATAGGAGGCAAAAAATAAAGAAAATAATAATTTCCAACAGATTTTCTGTTGTAAAATTTGATCGCCTTGATTAATTTCTACTAAGTAAGGTGTCATTTAAAAGCCAAGATGAAATGATAATTTAAAAATTGATATTATCTGCAAAATCTTCCCTTTTGGGGTGATCCATCACAAATGACCTTGATATATTTTATGATTGCAATTTTCATTGATATGAATATAGATAAAGACCTTTGTGAAAGTGTGCTTATCAGCACACTTTCACAGTAGGAAAACTTGGGTGCATGCATATTCATGAATCACTGCTATCGCTATGTATATCTGTCAAAATTTGACAAGTAGACAGAGTTAGTAGCAAACTACAGTTAGTGGTGTTTCATGAATATGGACCTGTTGTTATTTATTTTATTTATTTTCTTGAACATAACTTACCAGAAAGCAAACATTCTGAACTACAATTTGCGCCAGTAAATACCCAAAATAGTGATTAAAGTAAGAAAAACTCGTGTAAGCAGGACAGCATGGTGTCACGCTTATACAAGGAACTTTTCAATTGGGCATCGGAAAGCATGTTTTACACTAGTTTTGACTTTGGTTCATCAATAAAAGTGATCAAATTACAAACATAAATAATCAGGAGCAAAAGATATGTTTTGACATAATTTTTGATCAGGAAAATGATACCTCAAGGTTCCTCGTGTAAACGGGACAACAACAATTCATTTCACTTTTTGTTTTCAAATAAGACTTAAAGTGGTATTTTTTTTTAATTTTTACATAAAAACAAATGTGTGTTAAGAAACTGAACATGTGCCTCAGCAAATGTCTTCAGCAAAATTAAAAATGGTTACAACTTTCCAGTTTGTTGTATTTTCACTAAAATATCAATCCTAAATTATTAACACTAGAAAAATGCCACCATAATATCATTAAAATGCCAACATTTTTGGTTTCAAGGATTCAAAACTTGTATGGAAAATTTCACTTAGAGCAATTTTTCGGGACACCAAAGCTTACATGAGGATCCGTCTTTCTGAGATAAACTGTATGCGCATGCAAAGAATCCATCATCGACTTTGATTCACGATCTATGCCTATAATGTTCAAAAGTGGTTTGTACACTATCATATATGAACCATTTCCTGTATTTGCAATTTGGAATTCTTGTAACCTTCTAAACGAAGAACTATGTGCAACAGTAACAATTAGCATAGATCTGGTACTTTCTTAACAGTAATGCCATGAAAACTTCTGATATTTTACCAGTGATATGGAATTACACAAATGTAAAAAGCCAATGCTTTCCTTTTTTTTCCAAAATCCATTTCATTTTCCTTCTCCCATTTTGGCATTTGGTAAGAATTTCTAACCAGTTACATTACTGCAAAAAACCACATACTGCATTTCAGTTTCAACTTATCCTAAAGTAAATAATGCCGCAGGAGAACAAATCTGGTACAAACTGCAACAGCAAGATATTCTAATGTGTGCCATGCACACCCAAAGGACTTGTACAAATCATAAAGTTAGCCTATTTTTACTGATCAGAGGCCCTAGGCACCTTGGGGAAGACCGTCCGCACCCGGTTTCCTACACTTCTGGAACATATAGAAATGGATAATAATTGTATATAAATACTTAAAAAATAAATATACTTAAAGGAGCTTGGTTCGATTTTCAAATTACGTTTTTCAATGTCACATGAAAGATGACCACTCAAGCGGTATATATTTCAAATTTCAGCTGAATCAGCCAAACCGTTTTCATTTTATGTGTATTTGTATTTCAGAGCGGCCTATACGTTACTATGTAAAATTAATTATGGTTACCATAATTAGACACATTTTCATATATATCTCCAAAACCGAACATAACTCAGCCGTGAAATTTCACATGGGTTGTGAGTAAAATATGAGAAACATTTTGGACCAAAATCTCAAAAAGTTTGAAAAAAAGTTGAGCCAATGGGGCCAGGCTCCTTTCTCATTTCTTATGTATTTTCATAACAGCCATAATTGCATAATTTCTTTTGCCTCTGGAAATACCCTAAAAGTGAATAACACTCATGTTGAAATGGGATTTGACTGTGTGACTGAAGACAGATTACATATCATATATCAACATTCCCATATTGAAACCAGGATTATTGCCTGATTGAATGCATGTTTCATTTACATGAAAATGTTTTCTTCCTTGCGTTGGCATCCATGCATTTTGATGTTTATTGAAGAAAACATCCTTTTGCTCATGTGCGACACAAGATGATCCCACTGTTAGTGCTCCACCACATCCAAAACATTTCCGGATGTTGCCACTAACAGCCTTTACTACAAATGGGTTACCTATAGTTGGAATAACAACTGGTTTTGATGGTCGGCCAATAACACCGGTCTTGGAGGGAGTTGGAGCAACAGCTTTTAGTTTCACACGGCAACCACCACTTGCTTCTGAAGTGTACGTTTGGAAATCACGCGACAATGTGTCACTGAGAGGTAGTCGCTCGTCCCCAGTGGGTCTTCCAACTCTGCGCCTTGGTGGGTCTGGTTTAGCTCCGGCACGAGGATTCTTGTTGAAATTGGCAATCCTGTCAACATTCATGGCAAGAGTACCTACAGTTTTGGCTCGTTGAAGAAGCACATTAAGACGGCCATCAGTGTATGCATGGTGCAAAACATGGGAACACACACTGTATGCTGCAAAGGTGCGACATTCACAAACATACTTATTTTTGTTATAAACACTAGCATACACTGTCTTGCTAGTTTTTTTGAAGAGCATAACACCTTCCTCAAAGCCCTCCTTGCCATTTGCAAGCTTTGCTCCAGTCATTATGTTGGCCCGTATCTCTTCTGGAATGTCCAGTTGATCGAGACAATCATCTGGAATTCCCTGCAGAATTTTTACACTCTGCGTGGGTTTACCTGGTTGATGTTTCAATGGTGCTCTTTGGAATTTCTCAACCAATCCCTTTTTGCTTACTTTAGCACCCTCTCCATATAGCATGTCACTTGGCACTCCATTTGCTTTATATTCCTGCCGAATAGTATATTGCCCCTTCAAACCCACGTAAGCATTATCACAATCCTCTTGCTGTGCATTTTTTAATTTTTCCATATCTACAATAAATTTAACAACATCTTCTTTCCTGAACTCCTGCCATCTTCGCATTACAGCATGCAGAGATTCTGGAGGATTGTTATCTGCAACTTTATCTACAAGTCCTAAATCTTCTGCCACATTGGTAAGGCAGTAGTCATAAACATTCTGTGCCTTGTATTTCTTGAAGTATGCGGCAAATTCAGGAGACTTATTTGGCCTTTCTGCTTCCTCCATTGCATCCCACTTATTGTACAACTTAATAACGTTGGTGCAATACTCCATATATGTTGCGGAATGTATTAGGCCTTTGTGGGACTTTGAACCTCTAACATCAGTAATAACAGTGTTTGCAAACGATTTAGACAGCTTCAGCTTGGTTTCTATTCGGTAACGAATATTTCTTTCAATGTGTGTTATGCACAGGCGCCCCACTGCCAAAGGGAAGGATTCGTGTAGTGCATCCGACAAAGCCTTCTCTCCATCTGTAACAAAGGCCTTTATTCCATTGGCCAGGTTTGGTTTAACACGCGTAATAGTGTCAAACAGGACCCTATAATGTTGTCTCTGTAACTTGTGTGTTATCATTATTGGCCCCATTAGGACAGGGTATGTCCCACTTGATGACTCAAGAAGCAAGTTTCGGTAACTTGTTGTTACAACATAAAAGTCCCCAAACTTGAATGTAGTGTCTACACTCAACGGACAACAAGGAGTGGAGCAACAAAACTTATTAATTTCTTCTAGCTGTCTGTTGTCAAATAAAACAATGGACATTACATTGTCCGAAATGTCATAGTCCCGCACATAAAGAGGGTCTTGTCCTGCCATTTTGTGCAGTACCCCCACTGTTGTCCCCAAATTTTTATCTGCTGACTTTCCTTTCAGATATTTAACAGTTCTCATACTGGGCTGTAGAGATGGGCCATTCTGGTTTTTATTAGTGGCATTAATAGTTCCCGACACATTATGTAAAGCACGTTTTAAGCTTTTGGTTTGTTTTAGTTCCTCTGCAATTTTTTTACGTGTACTAGGGCGAACATGTCTCTTTCCAAGCTTCAAAGTTGGCTGGTTGTCCAGCCCTAGATACTGAACTATGACAACTGGGTTGTCATCAACACCATAAATAAGTTTCCTGGCACTTTTCTCATGTTCATGGAAAAATTTTCTTCTCCATACTGTCATCAACTTGCAGTGAGGTTCCTCACCACTAGACTTCGGCCAACATTTCTCAATTTTCCCCAAAGCATCTTTTTTTGCAAAGTACAACTTTTTTGTTAATCCTTTTGTTTGTTTCCATGGCATTTCATCACAGGTAACATTACCGTAGTCTTCTATGTGTCCACGATGTATCAGGAAACATTTAGATCTTTTAATGTTAACTGGCACATCATGAACACATTTTCCAGAATTGTTTTTTATGAGCATCATCGCTTGAGCAAACGTGACTGGGTTGTCTATGTGGAAATGTCTCATAGTGCCATCGCAGCTGTGACATCTGCAAGAGAGAAAAAAAATATTAATAAATGGTTGGCTTGATGAAGTACAGCTTAATGCTAGGAACCACTCAGGGGTGCTAATA